>CM052711.1:84672463-84691623 GCA_028551405.1 Uromys caudimaculatus | reverse complement strand
TTGAAAATATCATCCTGAGCGAGGTAACTCAGTCACAAAAGAAGGAACATGGTATGTACTCACTGATAAACGGATATTAGCCCAAAAGTTCAGAATGCCCAAGTTTCACTTAACAGTAACCGCTGGACTGAGAGTGAGGTCCCAGATGGAGGAGTTGGAGGAAGGTCTGAAGGAGCTGAGGGAATTTGCAGCCCCATGGAGGGAGCAAGAGTCAATGGGCCTGACCTCCCCCCACCCCCCGCTCCTCCTGGAGTTTGGACCACCAACCAAAGAATACACATTGATGGACTTATGGTTTGGACCACATATGTGGCAGAGGATGACCTCGATGGCCATCAGGGAGAGAGGAAAGGCCCTTGGGCCTGAGGATGTTAGAGGCCTCAGTAAAGGGGAATGTCAAGGCGGGAATATGGGGATGGGTGGACGGGGGTGTGGGTGGGAGGTGGAATTTCCTCCTAGAGGCGGGTTGGGGAGGGGGTGCGGGGTATCCAAAGAGGAGACTCAGAAAAGGGGAAACATTGGAAATGTACATAAAGTATCAAAAATAAAAAAGGAGGAAAAAAAAAAAAGAACAATAGACAAATAGGACATTATAAACCACAAAAGCTTCTATGACTATTTTATTCCCTCTTCTAAGTGAGATTCAAGCATCCTATCTTGTGTCTTCCTTGTTTACTTTCTTTGAATTGTGGAGTGCAATGTGGGTATCCTGTTCATTTTGGCCAATATCCACTTATAAGTGAGTATATATCATGCATGTCCTTTTGGGTCTGGGTTACCTCATTCAGGATGATATTTTCAAGTTCCCTTTATTTGTCTACAAAATTTATGTATTTTTAAAAAATAGTTGAATAGTATTTGATTCTATAGATGTACCATGGCAATATTTTTGGGGTTTTGTTTTGTTTTGTTTCGTTTGTTTGTTTTGTTTTGTTTTGTTTTTGTTTTTGTTTTCCATTCTTTGGTTATGGGACATGTAGGTAGTTTCCAGTTTCTGACTGCTATGAATAAAGCTTCTGTGAACAGGGCAGGGGAGGGGATAGGTGGTTTCCAAAGAGGAGACCTAGAAAGGGGGAAACATTAGAAATGTAAATAAAGTATCAAAAAAAAAAAAAAGGAAATTTTTTTGAGAGATGATGGAGCATCTATTAGGTTGATGCTCAGGAATGGTACAGCTGGGTCTTGAGGAAGAATAATTCCAAATTTCTGAGAAATTCCAGGAAGAAATTCCAGTGGAATTATAGGGACACCAACCCACCTACAAAACTTGTACCCAAATTTTATCCTAAATTGGGGGGTGGAGCATAGAGTGAGGGAATGTCTAAGTAATAACTAGCCTCATTTGATTCCCACCCAAGGGAAAGTACCAATTTCAACACTATTAATACTACATTGCTATGCCTGCAGACAGGATCTTAGCCTAACTGTCCTCTGAGAGGCTTCACCAAGGAGCAGGCTGAAATAAATACAGAGAATTAAAGCCAAATATTGGGTGGAGCTCAGGACTCTTATAGGAGAGCTGTTGGAAAGATTGAGGGCCTCAAAGGAGATAGAAACTCCACAGGAAGACCAACAGAGGTAACTAACCTGGACTCTTGGTGACTCTCAGAGACTGAACCTCCAACCAAAGAACAACATGGTCTGGACTTACAGATGTGTAGTAGATGTGCAGCTTGGTCTTCATGTGAGTCCTCTAAACAACTGGAATGGGAGCTATCCATAGAACTGCTGCCTGTCTGTGGAATAAGTTCCCAGCTGGGTTGCCTTGTCTGGCTTCACTTGGAGAATGATACCTCTAACCCTTCTGAGACTTGATATGCCAGGGTTGGGGAATAGCCAGTCAGGGGTCTCCACCCTCTCAGAGGAGAAGGGGACAGGAAAATGGAGGATTATTGGAGAGGGGAAGAAGGAGGCAACAATCAGGAATAAAGTGAATAAAAAAAAAAACAAAGTAAAACTAAAAAGATTGTATATAACAAAAAATCAACACCACTTAAGTGAAAGAGGAGCCTACACAATGTAAAAACATAATTACCAAGTATACCTCTGATAACGGTGAACCCTACAAGCTTCAATAATAGCTACTGTAATGGCTGCTTTTATGTCACCTTTACACATACTAGAGTCATCAGAGAGGAAGGGGGCTTGATTGAGAAAATGACTTCATAAACTTTGGCTGAAAGGTATTTTATTACTTAGTGAGCAGTAGCAGGAGACTCTTGTGGGTGTTGCCATCCATGGGCTGGTCCTGGGTTCTATACGAAAATAGGGTAATCAAGACAGTTATCTGCATCCCTCCATGGCTGCCCCATTAACTCATGCTTCCTAGTTCACACTCTGCTTGCGTCCTTGCTCTGATTTTCCTTCAGAGTTGAACAGTGATGTGGAAATGTGAGCCAAGTAAATCCTTCCCGTCACAACTTGCCTTTTGGCCATGGTGTGTCATTGTTGGAATACAAATCCTAACTAAGACAAATGTCTTGGCAAGATGTGCTAATTTACAAAATAGTGGCATGGGTGTGTTGGAATAACCAAAACCTTACTAATTGGATTTAACTTGCCTTCCTAACATGGACCCTATTCCTGGAATTCAGTTGACCCAGATTCCGTGAGTATTTATTTCCTAAGCCCAATGAGATAATCTAATCTTTTTATTTTTCTAAATATATATGAAAATAACCTAAGTTCCTGTTTTATACCCACATATTACTGCTTCTCCAACTGTCATTTGAGAAGCTTATTTTTTGCAGTAAATAGGGATTAATACAAAATAAGGAGAATAAGAAATGATGGAGTGCCTTGCTCTAAGTATCATATTATATCATTTTCACCCTCAAGCTCATCATGAAAGAACCAGAGAGAGTGATATCTTTAGTAAACAGTAGTTTCATGATATGATAGTACAAATGTACATAAAAACTCATACTGGCTGAACTTCTATACACAATTCTTCTTTAACATAAAACCAGCCAAAATCCCAGCTTGAAAGAAGGTAGTCATGAAATCCTATCTTTATCAAATATCTCTATATCTCTATCTATATTCCAATATTATATATATATGTGATATAGATGGTTTAAAACCCATGAGTCTACAAGCAGCACCAAATGGACTTGGTGGTTAGTAAATTTTACAAAATAGAGACAGATCTGAAAGGAGAAGTAGGTGACAGAAGAAGAATTGTGAGGGAGACAAGGATGGTGACATAGATTAAAACACATTAAATACACATATGCATATTCTATTAACTATTTAATTTCTAAAATGTACTGAGGTTTAGAAGAGATTTTTATCTCCTCTTGAACAATTTCCCTCTCTTTGTGTCTTGTAAGATCCTAAGCTCGTCTGACCAGGAACTCTAGAACCATATGTACCCCACAGACCCAGAGCCCTATCACTGTTTACTATAGAGGAACAGGACAATTCCACACTCCCAGCAGGAACTTGTTCTAAGTTTCTTGACAAAACCTATGTAGATTCCAGACTTTAGATGACAAATAGAATATGAAACGAGGCTGAAGTCCCAAATACCAGATAAAAAGAGTAAATCACCATGGTAATACTGCTACGAATTAGCCCCATCTTGAACCTTGTAAAGAACATAGTGAAAAAAGAAAGGTGATGTGGTGGTTTGAATATGCTTGGCCCAGGAAGTAGAACTATTAGGAAGTGTGGCCTTGTAGTAGGAATGGTCTTGCTAGAGGAAGTGTATCACTGTGAGGGAGGGCTTTGAGAGATCATCCTCTTAGCAGCAGGGAATTCATACTTTTCCTGTTTGCTTTCAGAACAAGATGTAGAACTATCAGCTCCTCCAGTGCCATGCTTGCAGGGACACTGCCATGCTTCTCACCATGATGATAATGAACTGAACCTCTGAACGTGTGACCCAGCCCATGTTAAATGTTGCCCTAGGTCATGGTGTCTCTTTACTGCATTGCAAACCCTAACTAAGATAGGTGACTTCAACAAAAAAGAAAGAAAAATAGGACCAAGAAATTATCTTCAGTTATGTGAAAACCAGTGTAGAAATAAAACAAGAATAAAAATCAAAATCACATGTCTTCTTTAAAAAATATAAATCACATAGTTATATTCTCTAATGAAAAGTATCTGGAATAATTTCCAGACAAAAAATTCAAAGAATTATTATAAATATGCTCAAATTTTAGAAGACGAAGACATGAATGATATAAAACTCAGTCCAAGACATGAAAATAAATTTCAAAATGATAAATAAATTATAGACTGAAATGATACTGGAAATAAAACCCTCCACAAATCTCATTGTTAAGGCTCACCAATACAAGAGACCATGTCAAAATCAGAGACTTAGTGATAGAAGACAAAGTAGAGGAATTGGGTCATTCAGTAGAGGAAAGTAATATAAGATTTTTTATATATATGTACACACACACACATATTCTGATATTTATGTATGTATCTTTACATTTTTTACCTATATATAAAGAGAACATGGAAGAAATACTGTATTATAGAAAGACCTACCTTTTGTATTATTAACAAACTGAGGAGAATACCATTGTGAAGGCATAGAGAACTTAGAGAAAGAGATACCTATGCAGGTATACGGTTCTGACAGAACACTAAATAGACAGGTTTAGAAAGAATTTCTCCATGTAACATTAGAGTTAAAACATTAAAACGGAAATGAAGAAATTGTATGGAAACTGTAAGAGAGAAATGTTAAGTCACTTTCAAGCCCCTTAAAATAATATCTTATCATTTGACAGAAAACTTTAAAGGCAAAAGGTTTTTGGACTTGTATTCAAATACCCGAGAAAGCACAAGTATGAATATAGATTATTGTATCCTAAAAAACAAAATAGTAAAGTTTAAGGAAAAAGAAGAAACTTTCCTTGAGAAAACAGATTAAAAAATTTACAACTACAGGTTCATCTCTATAGAGGATACTCAGAGAAATACTTTAATTTGAAGAGAAGTACAAACAGACCTGGGAAGTCACAGACAACAAATAAGTGATACCAGAACAGATACTTTGATATCTGAGTAAGCACTAAAACATAAGAAAAATGACAGGTTTATATCTAGAATACACAAAGAGCTGAAAGAAGGCCTAAACATCATGAAAACAAATAACCCAATTAAAATTTTCACACGGCACAAGATAGATTATTCTCAAAAAAGTTCAAATGACTGAAAATATTTTTGAGTGTTTTAATCTCCTTATCCATCAGTATCTTTGGTAGGGTTTTATTCCTCTGATTATAGGCCATGATCTCAAAAACTATTACAAAGAAAAACATTTAACTGGGACTAATTTACAAATTCAGATGTTTAGCCTATTATGGTGGAAACCATGACAACGTGCAGGCAGACATATTTCTGGAGGAGCAAAAAACTCTTCATCTTGACCTGTAGATAGCAAAAGATTGTGTTACACACTGGGCAGAACTTATGCATAGAGGGACATCAAAGCCTTCCTCTGCAGTGACTCTCTTCCTTCATCAAGGCCATACCTACCCAAACAAGGCCACACTTCTTAATAGTGTCACTCCATATGGGCCAAGCAT
This sequence comes from Uromys caudimaculatus, assembly GCA_028551405.1. Classification (NCBI taxonomy): domain Eukaryota; kingdom Metazoa; phylum Chordata; class Mammalia; order Rodentia; family Muridae; genus Uromys; species Uromys caudimaculatus. Next base: position 84,686,071 of record CM052711.1, on the reverse strand, counting down.
TCACATACATGAGTCTATGGAGTCATTCCTATGCAAATCACCACAATTATGAAAGTAGAATTTAAAATTAGATCTCAGCTTACTTTAATCTGAATTTTTTTTATTGATTATTTTATTTGTTTACATTTCAAATGTTGCCCCCCTTTCTGGTTTCCCCTTTGCAAGTCCCCTATCCCTTCCCCCTCCCCCTGCCTCTATGAGTGTGCTACCCTACCCTCTTCTACCTCACTGCTCTGGCATCTCCCTATGCTGGGGCATCAGTCCTCCACAGGACCAAGGGTCTCCCCTCCCCTTGATGCTAGATAAAGATATCTTCTGCTACATCTGTGGCTGGAGCCATGAGATCCCTCCATGTGTATTCTTCAGTTGGTGGTTTAGTCCCTGGCAGCCTTGGGGTACAATTAGTTGATATTGTTGTTCTTCCTGTGGGAGTGCAATCCCCTTCCCCTCCTTCAGTCATTCCTGTAACTCTTCTCTTGTAGTCCTCAGCCTCAGTATGATGGTTGGCTCTGTGCATTCATATCTATATTGATCAGACCACTGTACTCAGAATTTTTAAGATCAAATTAGTAGTAACAATAACAACAATAAACAAACAAAAATGGCAGTATCGAAATTGAAAGCAAATTGGTATAGCCTTTGTGGATAAGAGAATGGAGTTTCTCAAAAGGACTAGAGCCAATTCTATCATATGATCTGGCTAAACAACCCTTGCCCATAATGCTGAAGAACTAAAGCGATACTTTCTCATTCATTTTTATTGCGGAGAGCTGAAAAGATGGAACTACCCTAGATGTTCATGAACAGATGAACACATAATAAAAAGGAAGCATGTTTTGCATAATGAAATATTATTTAGTTGTTAAAAAAACAAATTATAAATTTCACCAATAAATGGATTAAAGCTGGAAGAAATTTGAGTGAGATAACCCATGCCAAAAAAGACAAGCCCTGCATTTTCTCTCTCAAATATGAATGCCAGCTGTGCATCTTCAGATATGTGTCTTTCATTTGGAATATCCAAATAGGTCACGAAGTCATTAAAAGATTGTCAGGTGAGGGACTGTCAAAGGATGGGAAATAGAACACAGTGGTATAAAAGTTTAACAGGAAATAATTTAAGAGAAAGCAGTAAGGCATTGGTGATGGGAAGGCTGGGTAAGGAGGAAAAAATATATAAGTAAATCTATGGAGCTTTTTGGAAAATGTATAGAGGAGTCTGTTAATAGGGATGCTTCCTAAAAAATACACATACACATATAGAAAAAGAGTTTAAATGGAGTTACCTTTCAAGCAGTGCTAAAAATCCCTATTGGGCACCATAGGCTAACAAATAAAATCTCTAATTGCATGATTAGATTATTTCTTTTGAATTTGTTGACCTAAGAGGCCACATAGACCTTGAACATTTGACAATGCTATTGATAATGTTCTTGGTTACTGTCCAGACTTTGTCAGTAAGACCCTATACCTGACACTACATATCTGATTCAAAGAACACTGTGAAGTCAACTTGGTAATTGCCCAGAAGCTTCAGGTCTAATATTTCTGGAAGATGCTATAAGCATTACAGAAAGAGGAACATGACCTTCAATTTTGCCTACCTATAAACCCTGAAAGCCAAAGTCCAACATTGCAAGTCATGACTACTTATGTAGCAATGTCATAAATGTCCTTGGCCTAACCAACCACATTCTGATTGGATTCAAGACCTGTTCAACAAGATGAAAACAAAAGCAGAAACTTTTCTTGACCAAGAAAATATGGCTAGACTTTCATAGGCACTAGGCGAGAACCTTATACTATTATGTCAAGTAGACATAGTATTTAACTCTAAATTCTTACCTTAATACCTATAGATTAGTATACCCATCATCTCTCCTCACAGAATCTTCTTTTTATAGTATATAATGGATAACACAAAGACCTATATACTGGTCAAAATATAGAGAATAAGAGAGTTGATGTAAACCCACTGCAGTTGTGAGAGCTTGTATGAAACCTCCAGCACATACAGGGGAGGTCCACATGAAGTCTCACTTCTAGCTGTGAACCTATTGACAATTTACAGTTCTTGGGAAGTGAAAGTAATTTTCATTTAAGGATATGATCCTGGTAGACTTAACATACTCTGATTTAAAACAACATACCAAAGAGTACAAATTGATTTCCTGGACAAAGACAGAGGAAGGAAGGATGTGAGCTATGGAATGTGGGGAGAAGAAATAAAGGGAGAGTGATAGAGAGATACAGATAGACAAATGGACAGACAGACTGAAAGAGAGAGACAGAGAAAGTGAAAGACAGAGATCTCAAAGTTAGGTGGATAGGGAAGGAGAAGTATGTTTGTGAGAATATTCAGGAGGAAATGAATATAATAAAGATATTAAATAAATTGTGCAATGTTGATAAGGTTTTTCTAATGTGATAATCCAATCACTAGCAGAATATTGCCAATTATAGCAAAAGTTTTTGGTTTTGACCTTGAAAACAAGTTGGGATTTGGAAGTAAACTAAGTCACATTTACATAGACAAGCTGCAGGTTCAATTTCATTCTCTCTATTTCTCTCTCTCTCTCTCTCTCTCTCTCTCTCTCTCTCTCTCTCTCTCCTGTCTTTTTTTTGGAAGCCTTTACTAGTCATTCGACAACAAGGCTGGATGACCTAGGATGAAATGTGCACCAAATGATAATCACATATATAGGATATAAGGAGAAATGATTCTTAATGGTAAAGCTATGGGATACTGGGTAGAAAAACTATCCCAAGCCAGAAAAAAATTAATTAAATACCCCTTCTTCGTTCTGATACAGAAACTTTGACAGCCCTTAACATTCCTTTTTCCCCCAAAACATCCCTGGTTTGATATTTATTTCATTATTTCATTTTTTTTTATTAAATTTTTTTTTGGGTTCTTTTTTTGGTTTTTCGAGACATGGTTTCTCTGTGTAGCCCTGGCTGTCCTGGAACTCACTCTGTAGACCAGACTGGCCTCGAACTCAGAAATCTACCTGCCTCTGCCTCCCAAGTGCTGGGATTAAAGGCGCGCACCACCACTGTCCGACTAAATATTTTATGTACATATATTTCAAATGTTATCTCCTTTCTTGGTCACCCACCCACTCCACCCATACACCCCCCCCCCCGCTTCTATGAGGATGCACCCTCTGCCACCTCACCCATTCCCACCTCAATACCCTGGCATTCCCCTACACTGGAGAATCAAGCTTTCAAAGGACTAAGAGCTTCTCCTATTGACGTCAGACAATGCTACTTATGCTGCTGGGGCCATGGAACTATGGGGCCATCTATGTGTACTCATTGGTTGGTGGTTTAGTTTCTGGGAATTCTGGGTAGTTGGGTTTGTTGATATTGTTGTTCTTCCTATGGGGTTGCAAACCCCTTCAACTCCTTCAGTCTTTTGTCTAAATACTCCACTGGGGACTCCGTGCTCAGTACAATGGTTGGCTGTGAGCCTCTGTGTTTGCCAAGCTCTGGCAGAGCCTCTCAGGAGACAGCTATATCAGGCTCCTGTCAGCAAGCACGTCCTGGGATCTGCAATAATTTCTGGGTTTGGTGTCTGTATATGGGATGGATCCCCAGGTGGAGCAGTCTCTGGATGGCCTTTCCTGCAGTCTCTCCTCCACAGTTTGTCTCTGCATTTCCTCCTGTGAGTATTTTGTTCCCCCTTCTAAGAAGGACTGAAGCACCCACACTTTGGTCTTCCCTCTTCTTGAGCTTTATGTGGTCTGTGAATTGTATCTTGGGTATTTGGCACTTTTGGGCTAATATCCACTTCTCAGTGTGTACATAGCTTGTGTTTATTTTGTGATTGGGTTACATCCCTCAGGATGATATTTTCTAGTTCCATGAATTTGCCTAAAAATTTCATGAAGTAATTGTATTTAATAGCTGAGTAGTATACCACTGTGCAATTTACCACATTTTCTGTATCCATTCCTCTGTTGAAGGACATCTGGGTTCTTTCCAGTATCTGCTTATTATACATAAGGCTACTATGAACATAGTATAGCATGTGTCCTTATAATAAGTTGGAGCATCTTTTGGGTATATGCCCAGGAGTGGTGTTGCTTGGTTCTCAAGTAGAACTATGTCCAATTTCTTGAGGAACCTCCAGACTGATTTCCAGAGTTGTACTAGCTTGCAATCCCACCAATAATGATGGAGTGTTCCTCTTTCTCTACATTATCTCCAGCATCTGCTGTCTCCTGAATTTTTGATCTTAGACATCCTGACTGGTGTGAGGTGGAATCTCAGGTTTGATTTGATTTGCATTTCCCTGATGACTAATGATGGTGAACATATGTTTAGGTGCTTCTCAGACATTTGACATTCCTCACTTGAAAATTCTTTGCTTAGCTCTCTACATCACTTGAAAATTCTTTGCTTAGCTCTCTACACCATTTTTAATAGGGTTATTTGGTTTCTTCTTGAGTTCTTGTATATATTAGATATTAGCCCTCTATCAGATATAGGATTAGTAAGGACATTTTCCCAAACTGTTAGTTACTGTTTTGTCCTACTGTGTAATTTGCCTTACAGAAACTTTGCAATTTTATGAGGTCCCATTTTTCTATTGTTGATCTTAGAGCATAAGCCATTGGTAATCTGTTCAGGAAATTTTCCCCTGCTCCCATGTGTTCAAGGCTCTTCTCTATTTTCTCTTCTATTAGTTTCAGTATATCTGGTTTTTAGTGGAAATTCTTGATCCACTTGGACTTGAGTTTTGTACAAAGGTAAGAATGGATTGATGTGTGTTCTCCTACATCTTGACCACCAGTTGAACCAGCGTCATTTGTTGTAAATGCTGTCTTTTATTTCCCACTGGGTGGTTTTAGCTCTTTTTGTCAAAGAACAAGTGACCACAGATATGTGAGTTCATTTCTGTGTCTTCAGTTCTATTCCATTGATCTTCCTGCCTGTCTCTGTACCAGTAACATTCAGTTTTTATCACTATTTCTCTGTAGTACAGCTTGAGGTCAGGGATGGTGATTCCCTCAGAAATTCTATTATTGTTGAGAATAGTTCTTGCTATCCTAGGTTTTTGGTTATTCCAAATGAATTTGCAAGTTGCTCTTTCTAACTCTATGAACAATTGAGTCAGAATTTTGATGGGGATTGCCTAGAATCTGTAATTTGCTTTTGGGGAAATTGCCATTTTTACTATATTAATCCAGCCAATTTATGAGCATGGGAGACCTTTCATTCTTCTGAGATCTTCTTTGATTTCTTTCTTCAGAGAACTGTAGTTCTTCTCATTTAGATATTACACTTGCTTGGTTATAGTCACATCAAGGTATTTTATATTATTTGTGACTATTGTGAAGAGTGTTGTTTTCCCAATTTTTTTCCTCATCCTGTTTATCCATTGAGTAGAGACAAGCTACTAATTTGCTTGAGTTAATTTTGTATCCTGCCAATTTGCTGAAGTTCTTTATAAGGTTTAGGAGTTCTCTGATGGAATTTCTGGGGTCACTTAAGTATACTATCATATCATTTGCAAATAGTGATATTTTGACTTCTTCTTTTCCAATTTGTATCCCTTTGACCTCATTTTGTTGTCTAATTGCTCTGGCTAAGACTTAGAGTACTGTATTGAATATGTAGGGAGAGTATGGGCAGCCTTGTCTAGTCCCTGATTTTAGTGGATTTGCTTCAAGTTTCACTCCATTTAGTTTGATGTTGGCTACTGGTTTGCTATATATGACTTTTACTATGTTCATGTATGGGCCTTGAATTCCTGATCTTTCCAAGATTTTTATCATGAAGGGATGTTGAATTTTGTCAAATGCTTTCTCAGTATCTAATGAGATGATCATGTGCTTTTTTCCTTTGAGTTTTTTTATGTAGTGAATTCCGTTGATGGATTGAACCATCCCTGCATCCCTAGATTGAAGACTACTTGATCATTGTGAATGATCATTTTGTTGGGTTTCTTGCATTTGGTTTTTGAGAATTTTCTGGAGTATTTCTGTGTTGATATTCATAGGGGAAATTGGTCTGAAGTTGAAGCTTCTTTTTTTTTGTTTTTTTCGAATGTAGTAAGTAGCTGGGTTGTAGAGCATCTTAGCAAATATTTAAAATGCTTGGTTAGATCTCAAGAGTGACAAAGAAGAAAATCAATATGTATATTTTGACTATAAGCTAGTTTTGTATTGTAACCTCACAGAAACTAGTAATTGGTTGATAATGATCAAAACTCCAGAAATGGAGAAGCATAATAGTGGGAAATCAAGTAGATACTGACAGTCAAACCTATTGGTGATAATCGCAACATTTATCTAGACTTACTGGTAGTTCATTTCTGTGGAAGTAATTGATTTATTCTGATTGTAAAAATAAAGTATTCTACATAGTAAATGTAGTTATTGACCTGTCAACTTGATGTCACATAGTACAAATTTAAAGAAAATAACAATTTTAATGAATCAAAATGAAACATTTTAATGCTTCAATGAAATGAATCCTACCAAACATCTTAGGTTTTGAAAATGATATACATAATGACATCAAGATAAAATTTTAACAGGTTGCTCTGAAATGATGCAATATGTTGGCTTTTGTTGTGTCTGTAAATGAGAAAGAGAAAAACTATTTGCTAAAACAAGGTGTGATGAGGACTTTAGATGTAACTCGGCTGGCACAGTGCGGGTGTGAACAGACAACAAGCTTTGGATTTGTTCTAGAGCACTCTAGAAAACAAGACTGGAAGCGGATGCCTATCATTTTAGTACCCAGTAGATTAAAAAAGGAGGAGAAAAAGTTCCAGATCTTTCTCAGGTTCATAATCAGTTTAACATCGGGCTGAAATACTTGAATGACAGATGATAGATTGATAGATAGATAGACAGATGATAGCTAAATTATAGACAAATAGATGATGGATGAATGAGAGTAGAAGTTGTATATATATATATATGTATATATATATGTGTGTGTGTATATATATATATAGTGTGTGTGTGTGTGTGTGTGTGTGTGTGTGTGTGTGTGTATGTACCACATTTTGAAAACAATATTGCAGGCCTCATTATGTGCTCCAGGCTCTACTTAAACCATCATTCTCCAAATATCTATTTGAAAGCATATGTCATTCTTATATAATTTACTTTATGAAACTATATAAATACTTGTTCATGAAAAAAAATCTGTCTTAAATATGCTAACTAAATCAAACAGGTGATGAATGAGTCACCTTCTCCTCAGTGCCTGCTGTTTTTCTTCTTCTTTCTCCTTCTTCTTCTTCTTCTTCTTCTTCTTCTTCTTCTTCTTCTTCTTCTTCTTCTTCTTCTTCTTCTTCTTCTTCTCCTCCTCCTCCTCCTCCTCCTCCTCCTCCTCCTCCTCCTCCTCCTCCTCCTTGTTTCCATGACTTTTAAAACTTTTCAGATCTTTTTGTGTTCTGGAAATAGAAAATAATTAGGAATGTTTTTAAAACTATTAAATATTTGCTGTCTAGAAACTAGGGAAGTAGTTTAGAGCAAGAAAATAAAATGATAGAAAAGAAAGAAAGAACAGAACTTCACTGTACATGTCACAGATTTATCTTCTCATAAAAGGCATGAGGATCATTAGGCAGCTGGCTTTATATAATGACTTTTGAATTTTTTGAAACATATTTATTATTCACTTTAAGTACAATTTTGTTTCTAGAAATAATTGGATTATCAAGAATTCCATATTTCTTTTGCTCTCCCCACACATAATCTTTCTAATAAGCATAGTACATTTTCAACTTTATTTTTTGAAATTTATTCTAAATGCCAAGAAAATATATGATCAATATGGTTATTCTTTAAAAAGTACTATTTCTTATTGCATACTATGCCATGCATGCATTTTCTATACTCCTTTGCTACTAGAGAACTGGCATGAAATGAAAGCATTGTTGTGAACTATAATTCCAGGAACAGGACTCAAGCTGGAAGTTTCAGCATTTATTGAGTTGCCACAGTGTTATTATCTCATTGGCTCATTATTTCAAGGGATAATATAGTTTGTAGTGAGAATCTCAATTTGTTCTTTGTTTTATTGAAAATAGATTTTTTTTCTTGTACTATGTACTCTGATTACATTTTACACTATCATACAATATATCTTGATTACACGTTCCCCACTTACTATTCCACATTTTCCCTATCTCCCTTCCAGAATAGATCTATTCCTATCTTTCATTTGAAAATAAAACTCCTCCATTTTTGGTGGGACTGCAAGATGGTACAACTACTCTGGAAATCAGTCTGGAGGTTCCTCAGAAAATTGGACATAGTATTACTTGAGGATCCAGCTATACCACTCCTAGGCACATACCCAAAAGATTCTCCAATATATAACAAGGACACATGCTACACTATGTTCATAGCACTCTTATTTATATTAGCCAGAAGCTGGAAAGAACACAGATGTCCTTCAACAGAGGAATGGATACAGAAAATGTATTTTTACTCCATTTACAGAATGGAGTATTACTTAGCTTTTTAAAACAAGACTTCATGAAATTCTTAGGCAAATGGATGAGACTAGAATACATCATTCTGAGAAAGGTAGCCCTATCACAAAAGAACACACATGTTATGCACTCACTTATAAGTGGATATTAGTCCAAAAACTTTGAATACACAAGATACTATTCACAGACCACATGAAGCTCAAGAAGAAGGAAGAGCAAAGTGTGGATACTTCAGTTCTTCTTAGAAGGGCGAACAAAATACTCACAGGAGGAAATACTAAGACAAAGTGTGGAACAAAGATTGTAGGAAAGGCCCTCCAGACTGACCTAAATGGGGATCCATCTCATATACAGAAACCAAACCCAGACACTATTTTGGATGCCAAGAAGTGCTTGCAGAAAAGCACCTGATATAGATGTCTCCTGAGAGGCTCTGCTAGAGCCTTACAAACACAGTGGCAGATGCTCGCAACCAACCATTGGACTGAGCACAGAGTTTCCACTGGAGGAGTTAGAGAAAAGACAGAAGGAGCTGAAAGGGTTTGCAACCCTGTAGGAAGAACAATAATATCAATGAACCAGACACCCCCAGAGCCCCCAGGCACTAAACCACCAACCAAAAGAGTACACATGGAGCATCCCATGGCTCCAGCTGCATATGTAGCAGAGGATGGCCTTGTTGGGCATCAATGGGAGGAGAGGCCCTTGGTCCTGTGAAGGTTTGATGCCCTAGTGTAGGATAGTGCCAGGGAAAGGAGGCAGATGTGCGTGGGAGGGGAAACACCCTCATAGAAATAAGGGAATGGGGAATAGGATAGGTTGTTTCCAGAGTGGAAAGTGGGAAAGCAGATAACATTTGAAATGTAAATAAATATATCCAATTAAGAGAAAAGAAAAGAACAGACTTCTAAAGGATAACCAAACATGACAAAATAGCATATAATAATATAAAACAACACTGTCACATTGAGGATGGACAAAGAAATACAACAAAGGAAAAAAAAAACACTGCAGGCATAAGAATCAGAAACCCACTATTTCACATACTCAGGAGTCCCATAAAAAGGCTAAGTTGAAAGTTATAATACATACATAGAAGACCTCGTCCAGACTCATCTCACACTTGTGCTTGCTGCTTCAGTCTCTGTAAGTGCATATGTAGCTTTCTCAGTTGATTCAGAGGGCTTTGTTCTCCTGGTGTCTCTTCTGTTCTCTGATGTGCACAGTCTTTCTGCCTTCTCGTTTATGGGCTTTCCTGAACTGTGACGGAAGGGAATTGATGGAAAAATTTCATTTAAAGATGTATATTCCAAGAAGTTTTTCTATGTGGTTCTGCCTGTGGGTCTTTGCATTTGTTCCCATCTTCTGCACAGGGAAAGTTCTCTGATGCCACATGATGAATAAGGCACTGATCTATGAATATAGTAGAATAACATTAGGAGTCATTTAATTGGTAATTTTTTAGACTATTACTGTTTGGTTTTGTCTGAGGTCTCTAGGTTTTCTAGTCTCTGGAAGAACCTAGATTTCTATAGCTTCATTACATATTGTGTTTATTAATAGCCCCTACCACATACTTATAAACTGTTCATAAACAGTTGGATCATTTGGTTTGTGTTACAAATCATGATGTATTTGCTTTTACTTGTACACATTTTCAGGATATTTCTTACACTTTGTTGTAGAAAGTATACATAAAAATGTATATATAAACATATAATGATCTATCTATTTTAGTAGAATATATCATCTTTCCCATAGTACCAGAATATGAATCTTTCCCATTTTTAGAAATGAATAATTGTTCACAAATATGGCATCTGAAAAGTATGGATTGGGCCTGGATATAAATAAGATTTCATCTAGGAGTCAATTTTGAGGACTTTTAACATAAATGCTGCATTCAGATAGCTATTTCATTCATGGAAATAAAGGTTATGTCTAGATGAAGATGCAGGAGTCTTAGAAAAAATTGGGCCAAGGAGGTAGTTGAGTAAGTGAAGGTATTTGCTTCCAAGGTTAGTGAGTTGGGTTCTATCCCTAAGAATCCCAGAGTGAAAGGAAATAATTGTCACCAACTGCTATTCTCTGACTTCCACACATGTATGTCATGTGTTCATACCTACACACACACACTCATACACACACAGACACACACAGACACACACACACACACACACATTTACAAATTAATGGTTAATGTTTTACAAAACTTTTTCAAGAATAAAATTCCATAGAGTATATCCTTTATGATTTTTTTTCTGAATTTGAGGTTTCACTTAGCCTTTGTGCATTATTTAACTTCCAATGGCTTGTCCCATTTTAATACTTTGCATGTCTGTTTTGTTCTGTAGGAATCTAGATCCTATTCAAATATTCCAACTTTTCTCCTGAATCTATATTTATTCCACATGTTGTACACATCTGTACTGATTAATATTTAAATCCCATTTATTCACTGACATTTTTCTTCTTCCAGTTGGATCTGACACTGATGCCGAAGCTGAATGTAGCTTTTGATGTGGCTGAGAAACAGTATGTATTAGATGTGTAAAAGCATTGAAAGAGGTGACTTTCATGCAGAACTTCAATGAATGCAGAAATACAACACCAACTTAGCTCTATGAGTTTCAAGATCAGTGTCTCATCTCTTTAACTATGTATAGACAGTGAAGGCCTCATGTGTCATTAAAACTTATTATTCTCTCAAAATAACATCTTCAAGAATACTTTGTAATATTTTATGAGCAGGTTTTCTTTCAAACAAGCACAATACAATAATTATAGTCTTCTGTTGCACACAATTCCACCTGGAGCTGTCATTCATCCTGAATCAACCAAAAATACTTGAGAGCTCTCTCTCATACTTCCTCCCTTCCCCCAATAATTTCATACATAATTCATGAATAATTCTACAACATGTTTTTTGGATATTTTCTTTATTTACATTTCAAATGTTATCCTTTTCCTGCCCCCCCCATAAATCATTTATCACACCTCCCTCCCCCTAGTTCTATAAGGGTATTCCTCCAGCCACGTACCCACTCCCACCTCCCTGCCCTCGATTCCTCTGCACTGGGCATCCATCAAGCCTTCAGAGGACCAAGGGCCTCTCCTCCCATTGATGTCTGACAAGGCCATCGTCTGCTACATATGTGGCTGGAGCCACGGGTCCTTTTATGTGTACTCCTTGGTAGTGGCTTAATCCCTGAGAGCTCTGGGGGTGTCTGGTTGGTTGATAATGTTGTTCTTCCTATGAGGTTGCAAACCCCTTCAGCTCCTTCAATCTTTTTTCTAACTCCTTCATTGGGAACCCCACGCTCAGTCCAATGGTTGGCTGGGAGCATCCTCTTCTCTGGCAGAGCCTATATCAGGCTCCTTTCTACAAGCACTTCTTGGCATTCACAATAGTGTCTGGGTTTAGTGACTGTATACAGAATGGATCCCCAGGTGAGGCAGTCTCGATGGCCTTTCTTTCAATCTCTACTCTAAACTTTGTCTCCATATATGCTCCCGTGAGTATTTTGGTCCCCTTTCTAAGAAGGACCAAAGCACCCACGCTTCGGTCTTTCTTCTTCTTGAGCTTCATGTGGTTTGTAAATTGTATCTTGGGTATTCTGACCTATTGGGTTAATCAGTCTGGTGATTCCTCAGAAAACTGGACATAGTATTACCTGAGGACCCAGCTATAGCACTCCTGGGCATATACCCAAGATTCTTCAACATTTAACAAGTACATATGCTCTACTATGTTCATAACAGCCTTATTTATAATAGCCAGAAGCTGGAAAGAACCCAGATGTCCTTCAACAGCGGAATAGATACAGAAAATTTATTTTTATTCCATTTACAAACGGACAAATAGTCAGCTATTAAAAACAATGTCTTCATGACATTCTTAGGCAAATGAATGGAAGTAGAAAGTATTATCCTGAGTGAGGTAATCCAATCACAAAAGAACACACATGGTATGCACTCACTGATAAGTGGATATTAATCTAGAACACTTTTAAAATGAAGGAATGCATTTATGATCAGTAATAGAATAATGAATGCAGTCACATCAAGTGGAGTTTTGCTGTTCTATCTATATAGGATATCTATTGGAATTTAAATTTGCTGCAAGTCTGGATATTCTTGAAGGTTGTCAATAACAATTGACATTGATTTCTAATGAAACTGTACTAGAATGTAATTAATGTATACCTTTGAAGTACCACATCAATTTGCCTCTCCGGTATAAAGTTTATTATAGATGCGGTACTATATCATAGATAGAGAAACATATAACCACATGAGAACATAATATTATAGACAAAGGGATATGTTGAAGGAAGGAGAGAACTAGTGGATAAATGTAACTTGTAAGATTTTTGTCTTTCTTGTTTTCCTCTTTTTTTTTTTTTTTGATACTGAAAATAGAATGTAAAACCCCTAACATAGCTGAACTTTTATGCAAGTTTGGTTTGTTAATATCAATTAGCTGCCATTGCTCAAAGTTAGAATCTGAAATAGAAAAGCCAGTAGATGAATTTACCTAAGTGGTGTTCATTTGGTGTGTTTAGAGATTCTGAAATCACACAAGGCAAGGTTATCCAGAAATAGTATTTTATATGATTGTCTAACAATAAAGCTACTATCCTTCATTTCAAAAATAACATGCTTTCTATGAACATTTTTGTAATAAATTCTCATTCTGTGTAAAGAAGACAAATTATTTTCAGTGTTCTCAGGCACATTTAATCATTGATCAATTGGAAGCTCCCTTTAAAACTGATAACAAAATTATTTTTTTCTGTGACTCCATGTTTTAATTGGATACTTTAATTATTTACATTTCAAATGTTATCCCCTTTCCCTGTTTCCCTTCCAGAACCCCCCTATACTATTTGCCTCCCCCTGCTTCTATGAGGGTGCTCCCACACCCACGCATTCCCACTTCTCTGCAAGTTTCTTTTTTCAAAAATGTATTGGCATGGATTTTTTTCATAAATGCTGAGTGATATTTTTTTTTTATTTATTTTTTGATATTTTATTTACATTTCCGATGATTCCCCTTTTCTTTAGAAACCCCGTGTCCCCTCCCCCTCCCCGCCTCTGTGAGGTAATTCCTCCTCCCACCTACCCGCCCACCCATTCCC
>CM052711.1:84642448-84671963 GCA_028551405.1 Uromys caudimaculatus | reverse complement strand
AGAAAGGGAAATAAATTTATCATTGGAAATGGAAGATGAAAGGGATCTTTGTTGGAGAGTGAATAGGGAAAGGAACAGGGCAGGAGTGGGAGTCAGAAGTAGGTAGACCCAAGGAGAGAGGGTCAGGAGCGCGAATAGAATTTAATGGGGGAAGAATGGTGTGGATGGGAGCGTCTCTAAGATGTGCCAGAGACCTGGGATGGGGAAGGTTTCAGGTAGTGTGCTAGGGTGACTCTAGATGAGACTCCTAGCAGTGGGGGATATCGAGCTTGACAGGGCCACATATTCTAGACAGGCAGGTCTCCCAGTGGAGGAATAAGGATATCAACTGACCCACCAAACTTTGACCCAAAATGTGTCCTGACTACAAGAAGTGCAGGGATAAAGATGTCATAGAAACAGAGGGACTTGCCTAATAATGATGGGCCAAAATTGAAATCCATCTTATATGCAAGAACCAATGCCTGACACTAATAATGATACTCTGGTATTTTTTGCAGACAAGAGCTTTGCATAAGTGACCTTTGAAAGTCACCACCGAATGTGTGACAGAAACTATGCAGTGACACAGAGCCAAACATTAGACAGAGTGCAGGATATATTGTGGTAGAGTTGAAAGAAGGATTGAGTAACACGGAGGGAATTTTGACTCTACAGGAAGACCAACAGAGTCAACAACACAAGAAATATCTGATGTTTTTATGATTTGAATATTGATTCTTTAGAATAACCCACCAAAAAATATTGTTAGCAGAGGAATAAAGAATTTTTTTCTTTAAAAATACACAAAAGTTTTTCATGATTATAATTTTTGACTATTTATATATACATGTAATAGATAAAGAATATAACTCCCTGTTATCATTTTTTATCCCACAGCTTCTCCTGTTTATTTACTTTTTCTCCCTAAATAACATATTTAATATCATTTGTTTTTCATTGTTGTGCAGGTTTTTTTCCCCCCTGGTAAGCACAGCTTATCTATATTTTGTGATTTGTATTTGAACACTTTCGTCCATCTTGTTTTTTCAGTGGTGAAGGGGGTGATATTGCTTAGTTAATTTAATGCTTTTGCTACAACAGTGTTTTTTTCCCCAGAGGCAAAAAGAAACATAAAAATTTTTCAGTGTAACAGTTCATGGAAGACCATAAAACCTCACAAAAAAGCCAAAATAAAAGCAGATACTATATCAAGAATAAAGTCATATCAAATTATTGAACATTCTCCACAAATTATCTCTGTCTTTACTCATACTGAATGGTTTTATACTGTATATCTTTGATCTGTGATGGCCTGAACTGTACAGTGCACAGCTAGAAGTATTTTCTGTTAAGTTATGAGCTCGAACCACTACAACCCTACAGTGGCCTTCTGCACCAACCTGTTCTGTAGTACTACTGACCAAAGATGCCAAAGGCAAAGGGTGTATGTGTGTGTGTGTGTGTGTGTGTGTGTGTGTGTGTGTGTGTTTATGTGTGTGTGTGTTTATGTGTGTGTGTGTATAAAGATGTGTACTAGTTTTACATTAGCAGATAATCAAGTCTACATTCCTCAATGTGGTTCCCTAGTTCTCTTAGTGTATATAACTGACTAATATAAAAACTAAATTTGACTTAAACTTACATATTCAACCTACTAACTAGTCTCTTTGAAAACATTTATTTTAGCTAGGCATATCTGGTCAGAAAGTAGGAGGGTAATTTCTCAGCACAAGGAATATTTTCCTCTACCAATTGACATCCCTTTTAAGGATAAGATTATTTCCTACCGCACGGTAAAATTTTGGATCAGTACTTAAGCAAAAAGCTTTTCCACATCTGAGCTACAATTTACTTTAATGATTACATATTTTAATATAGCTTAACCTATACTACCCAGTGGCATCACTACTATCTTTAGTATTTTATTGAAGTGTTAACTAAAGAGCAAGTTTTAATGATGTCAGGAACAATGTTCTTCTTTCTCTTTGAATCCATATTCGTTTTTGTTTTGTTTTGTTTGTTATTGTTTTTCTTGAGACAGGGATTCTTTGTCTAGCTTTGGCTGTCCTGAAACTTGCTCTGTAGATCAGGCTGGCAAATCACAGAAATCTACCTGGGTCTGCTTCTTGAGTGCTGGAATTGAGAGTGTGTGTCTCCACTGCCTGGCTTGAATCCATATTCTTAAACATTGAGTCACACATATTTTTCTGATATTTGACACTTGTGTCTAAAGATAAGATAATTTCTACTTTATTCTAAATTTATGATACATTCAATTTATCTGAGATATATGAAAATATCCACGAGGAAAATCATGACCATTATATTCTGGCATTTCCAAATTTTATCCCCTACCTTCTATCTCTGATATATAAATAAACAATTTTGGAGGTGTCATCTATGTACTATTGACTGAATGTTTGAGTAGAGGGTTGAGGGAAAAGATTATCAACTTGAGCATTGGGCATGAGAACAGTTGGAGTGAGGATACTTGGGATTGGCTGGAAGAATGATTGTGAAGGAAAGAAAGAATTTTACACTATTTTAATTAAACTATTTTAAAAATGATACTCAGAATTTTCCTTTTATTTTAAATAGATTTTGTATCATCTTCAGGAAGAATTTATCTTTCAAGTTATATCCTCCTATTTCTGTGTTGATTCTTTCTTTCCATCTATTAGAATAAAACAAACAAACAAACAAAAAAAAACCAAAGCTCAAACAGAACGCAAAACAATAAATGCTATTATTTTTTCTATTCTTCTCTCTTTCCTCCAGTACTTCTGAGAGCCTAGCCCTAGTCTTCAGGTAAGGTCAATTTTTGTGTTTCTGTGTCATTAACTGTTCAATTTACATCATTCTACTCACTTACCAGTCATTTCTCTAGTGAACATAATTCAGATTTATAGACAGTAAATAATCAAATAATAGATATTAGTAATCTCCAAATCTGCACCCTCATCTTGGTTTTACCTACAAGGTAACTCACTACTCCCATACAGTCTGGGCAAAGAAGGACAAGAATTGTTGCATGCGGTGAACTTACTTTCTTTGAATCTTCTTCATGTAGAACATTTTAATGAACAATAATCATAGTGAAGATTAAAACTGAAAAAAAGGGATTTGGCAATATCTTTATTTCTTTTCTCTCATTCCTTACAGCCAATTGTTAATAAAGATAACAAAACTCCCTTCTTTCTCAATGTTTGATTTCCTCTGCTTTTATAATTCTCTATGCATTAGCTCAAGCAGATGCTTCCTACTGCTTGCGATACTCATCCCCTTCCAGCTTATTATCCAGTCCTTCAGGATTTGTTTGCTTTCTTCTTTTCTGCACTTGGAAAGATTCTAATTTTTAAATTAAGTTAACAACTTCACACCCATGATCCCCTGCTGGTACAATAGAGGCACAAATCAAATGTGAGTAGCCAGATGCTACATTATTAGATCTAATATCTGTCCTTTAATAATTGCCCATGAATTCTTTTGTAAAATGCATATTTTTCTTTTTCACATACACACTGAAATTTTCAAATACACCCATCTAGTTTCTTTGCAAAAAGCATAATCCAAATTGTGGTTGCAAGAATTTAGCCAATAAGTTCAGTGATACCAAACCCTTCAGGTACTGGTCAAGATTATTTTTTAACATGTATTTTCCACATAATCCCTTGTACTCTGTATCTACCAATCTGATCATTTCTTTAAAGGTCCTTTCACTCACAATATCATCCCCAATCGAAATGTTTGTATGAGTTAATTTCTAGCTTATCCACTCTTTAATTAATCTACTTCCACCATGAATCTTTCATTGGTTTCACTCTCTTCAGAAACCATGAGATAATTCCTCTTCGAATATTCTCCTAGGCTTCTAAGCATCTATCTATAAGCCTAAGATATAATAGGTTGAGTTTTGAAAAAAGCAACAGATGGAACAATGTTATGAAAGATTATTCAGCATGATTTCACATGTAATTCTTCAAAATGAAAACTGAATCTTGTAGAAACTAACTATGTTTTAGGCCACAGCATTAAAAATTCTTGGGAACTCCTTCTACGGCCAGGGACCCCAGTCTGTGCCACAGAGCTCCATAACCAAATAGTTCAGGGAGAAGGCTAGCATCCAGAGAGTGTGAACAAATCCGTGAGTGGAGGTAAGACAGGTGCCTCTGCTCGGTGAGACCCTACAGGAATTTGCAAAACACTAGGACAGAAGAACAGCCTGGGACAGGAGCCTTCCAGTTTACTCCTGAGGTCTGTGCCACTTGCTCCATAACCAAATAGCACAGGGAAAGAGCTACCCTCCCAGGAGTGTGGACCAGTCTGTGATCATGCGTAAGGTCAGCACCTCTGCTCAGAGAGACCTGTCCAGAACCCTCAGGACACAGGGACCGAGGAGTGGCCTTTTCGTTTCCTTCTGAGGCCAGGGAGCTGATCCTGTGACACAGGGCTCCAAACTCAGTGCCAGGAGAAAGCTGGTCTCCCGGAGTGCTGAAACACCTTTGAGCACAAGAAGACCACCACTACTGTTCAAATTCTTCAATCAAGAGGGACCCTTGCAGAGTCATCAGGACACGGAAAACAAGGAGCAGCTGGGGACAGGATCCTTCTGGATTCTGTTTGCATCCCAGAGCTGATCCTGTACCTCAGCTCTCCAAACCCAAACTCCTCTCAGAGAGAGCTGGTCTCTAAGGAGTACTGACTAAAAGGCTTGCAGAAGGGGCAACCACAGTCAGAGAGAGCAAGATCAGCTAACACCAGAGATAACCAGATGGCAAAAGGCAAGGGAAAGAACATAAGGAACTGAAACCAAAGCAATTTAGCATCATCAGAATCCAGTTCTCCCACCACAGTGATCCCTGGATACCCCAACACACCAGAAAAGGGAGACTCAGATTTACAATCACTTCTCATGATGATGATAGATGACTTTAAGAAGTAAATAAATAACCCCCTTAAAGTAATACAAGAGAACACAGGTACACAGCTAGAAGCCCTTAAAGAAGAAATACAGGAAAACACAATCAAACAGGCAAAGGAGATGAACGAAACCATCAAGGATCTAAAAATGGAAATAGAAACAATAAAGAAATCACAAAGGGAGACAACCCTGAAGATAGAAACCTGAGGAAAGAGATCAGGAGTCATAGATGCAAGTATCATCAACAGAATACAGGAGATATAAGAGAGAATTTCAAGTGCAGAAGATACCATAGATAACATTGACACAACAGTCAAAGAAAATGTAAAAAGCAAAAAGCTCCTAATCCAAAACATCCAGGAAATCCAGGACAAAATGAGAAGACCAAATCTAAGGATAATAGGTATAGAAGAGAGTGAAGATACCCAATTTAAAGGTCTAGTAAATATCTTCAACAAAGTCATAGAAGGAAACTTCCCTAACCTAAAGAAAGAGATGAACATAAACATTCAAGAAGCCTACAGAAATCCAAATATTGGACCAGAAAAGAAATTCCTCCCATCACATAATAGTCAGAACACCAAATGCACAAAACAAGAAAAGAATATTTAAAGCAATAAGGCAAAAAGGTCAAGTAACATATAAAGGCAGATCAATCAGAATTACACCAAACTTCACACCAGAGACAATGAAAGCTAGAAGATCCTGGGCAGAACTCATACAGACCCTAAGAGAACACAACTGTCAGCCCAGGCTGCTATACCCTACAAAACTCTCAATTACCATAGATGGTGAAACCAAGATATTCCATGACAAAACCAAATTTATGCAATATCTTTCCACAAACTCAGGCTTGCAAAGGTTAATAGATGGAAAACGCCAACACAAGGAGGGAAACTAAACACTAGAAAAAGCAAGAAGGTAATCTTTCAGCAAACCCAAAGGAAAATAAAGACACAAACATAAAAATAACATCGAAAATAACAGGAACCAACAGTCACTATTCCTTAATATCTCTTAACATCAATGGACTCAATTCCCCAATAAAAAGATATAGGCTAACAGACTGGATTCATAAACAGGACCCAGCATTTTGCTGCATACAGGAAACACACCTCAGGGTTAAAGACAAGCAGTATCTCAGAGTAAAAGGCTGGAAAACAATTTTCCAGGCAAATGGTCCCAAGAAATAGACAAGAGTAGCCATTCTAATATTGGATAAAATCAACATTCAACAACAAGTCATCAAAAAAGATAAGGAAGGACACTTCATACCCATCAAATGAAAAACTACCAAGAAGAACTCTCAATTCTGAACATGTATGCTCCAAATGTAATGGCAACCACATTCAAAACAGAAACTTTACTAAATCTCAAAGCACACATTTCACCTCACACAATAATAGTGGGAGACTTCAATACCCCACACTCATCGATGGACATATCTTGGAAACACAAACTAAACAGAGACACAGTGAAATTAACAGAAGGTATGGACCAAAGGGTTTTAACAGATATCTATAGAACATTTCATCCTAAATCAAAAGGATATACCTTCTTCTCAGCACCTCATGGTACCTTCTCCAAAACTGACCATATAATTGGTCAAAAAACAAACCTCAACATATACAAGAAGATTGAAATAATCCCTTGCTTCCTATCAGATCACTATGGATTAAAGCTGGTCTTCAATGGCAACAATAACAACAGAAAACCCACATACACATGGAAGCTGAATGATGCTCTACTCTATGATAACTTGGTCAAGGAAGAAATGAAGAAAGAAATTAAAGACTTCCTAGAATTTAATGAAAATGAAAGTACAACATACCTAAACTTATGGGACACAATGAAAGCAGTAGTAAGAGGAAAACTCATAGCTCTGAGTGCCTCCAAAAAGAAACTGGAGAGAGCATACACTAGCAGCTTAACAGCACTCCTGAAATCGCTAGAACAAAAAGAGGCTAATACACCCAAGAGGAGTAGAAGGCAAGAAATAATCAAACTCAGGGCTGAAATCAACCAAGTAGAAACAAAAAGATCTATACAAAGAATCAACAAAACTAGGAGCTCGTTCTTTGAGAAAAACAACCACATAGATAAACCCTTAGCAAGACTAACAAGAAGGCACAGAGACAGTATCCAAATTAACAAAATCAGAAATGAAAAGGGAGATATAAAAATCTGAGGAAATTAAAAAAATCATCAGATTTTGCTACAAAAGCCTATACTCAACAAAATTGGAAAATCTGGAGGAAATGGACAATTTTCTAGACAGTTGCCAAATACCAAAGTTAAGTCAGGCTTGGATAAGCCATCTAAATCTTTGCCATAACCCCTAAAGAAATAGGAGCAGTCATTAAAAGTCTCCAAATGAAAAAAAGCCCAGGACCAGACGGTTTAGTGTAGAATTCTATCGGACCTGCAAAGAAGACCTAATACAATACTCCTCAAACTATTCAACAAAATAGCAACAGAAGGAGCAAAACCTAATTCATTCTTTGAGGCCAGAGGTACACTGATGTCAAAACCTCACAATTATCCAACAAAGAAAGACAACTTCAGACCCAATTCTCTTATGAATGTCGATGTGAAAATACTTAATAAAATTCTCCCAAAGTGAATCCAAGAACAAATCAAAACTATCATTCATCACAATCAAGTAGGCTTCATCCAAGGGATGCAGGGATGGTTCAGTACCCAGAAATCCATCAATGTAATCCACTACATAAACAAACACAAAGAAAAAAACACATGGTCATTTCATTAGATGCTGAAAAAGCATTTGAAAAAATTCAACATCCCTTCAAAATAATAGTCTTGGAAAGATCAGGAATTCAAGGCCCATACATAAACATAGTAAAAGCAATTTACAACAAACCAGTAGCCAACATCAAACTAAATGGAGAGAAACTCGAAGCATTTCCACTAAAATCAGGGGCTAGACAAGACTGTCCACTCTCTAACTATCTATTCAATATAGTACTTGAAATTCTAGCTAGAGCAATTAGACAACAAAAGGAGGTCAAAGGGATACAAATTGGAAAGGTGTCAAAATGTCACTATTTGCAGATGATATGATCGTTCACTTAAGTGACCCCCAAAATTCCAGCAGAGTACTGCCACAGCTGATAAAGAACTTCAGCGAAGTGGCCAGATATACAATTAACTCAAACAAATCAGTAGCCTTCCTATAATTGAAGGATTAACAGGCTGAGAAAGAAATTCAGAAAATGACATCCTTCACAATAGTCACAAACAATATAAAATATCTGGTGTGGCTCTAAACAAACAAGTGAAGGATCCATATGACAAGAACTTCAAGTCTCTGAAAAAAGAAATCCAAGAGGACCTCAGAAGATGGAAAGACCTCCCATGCTCATGGATTGGCATTATGAACATAGCAAAAATGGCCATCTTGCCCAAATTAATCTACAGATTCAGTGCAATCCCCATCAAAATTCCAACTCAATTCTTCATAGACTTAGAAAGAGCAATTCTCAAATTCATTTGGAATAACAAAAAACACAGGGTAGCAAAAACTATTCTCAACAATAAAAGAATTTCTGGGGGGATCAGCATCCCTGACCTCAAGCTGTACTACAGAGCAATAGTGATAAAAACTTCATGGAATAGAATTGAGGAACCAGAAATGAACCCACACACCTATGGTCACTTGATCTTTGACAAAGGAGCTAAAACCATCCAGTGGAAACAAGAGAGCATTTTCAACAAATGATGCTGGTTCAACTGGCAGTCAGCATGTAGAAGAATACAAATTGATCCATTCTCATCTCCCTGTACAAAGCTCAAGTCCAAGTGGATCAAGGATCTTCACATAAAACCAGATACACTGAATCTAATAGAAGAGAAAGTGGGGAAAATTCTCGAATACATGGGCACAGGGGAAAAGTTCCTGAACAGAACACCAGTGGCTTATGCTCCAAGATCAAGAATTGACAAAAGGAACCTCATAAATTTGCAAAGCTTCTGTAAGGCAAAGGGCACTGTTAATAGGACAAAATGGCAACCAACAGATTGGGAAAAGATCTTTGCCAATCCTACATCTGATATAGGGCTAATATCCAATATACACAAAGAACTCCAGAAGTTAGACTCCAGAGAACCAAATAACCCTATCAAAAAATGGGGAGCCGAGCTAAACAGAGAATTCTCAACTGAGGAAATTCTTAGGGTTGAGAAACACCTAAAGAAATGCTCAACATCCTTAGTCATCAAGAAAATGCAAATCAAAACAAGTCTGAGATTCCACTCCACACCAGTCAGACTGGCTAAGATCAAAAACTCAGGTGACAACAGATGCTGGTGAGGATGTGGAGAAAGAGGAACACTCCTCCATTGCTGGTGGGTTTGCGCGCTAGTACAACCACTCTGGAAATCAGTTTGGTGGATCCTCAGAAAATTGGACATAATACTTCCTGAGAACCCAGCTCCTGGGCATATACCCAGAATATGCTCCAACATCTAATAAGAACACATGCTCCACTATGTTCATAGCAGTCATATTTATAATATCCAGTAGCTGGAAACAACAAAGATGTCCCTCAACAGAGGAATGGATGCAGAAAATGTGGTACATTTCACAATGGAGTACTACTCAGCTATTAAAAACAATGACTTCATGAAATTCACAGTCAAAAGGATGGAACTTGAAAATATCATCCTAAGTGATGTAACTCAGTCACAATAGAACAAACACTGATAAGTGGATATTAGCTGAAAAGTTTGGAATACCCATAATTCAATTCACAGCAACTCTTGGACTAAGCATGGGGTCCCAGACGGAGGAGTTTGAGAAGTGCCTGAGGAACTGAGGGAGTTTGCAGCCCCATGGGGAAGCAGCAACATTGTCAACTGTTCAGGACTCCCTGGTGCTTCCACAGACTGTACCACCAACCAAAGAATGCATATGGAAGGGCCCATGGTGCTGGCCACATGTGTGGCTAAGGACGGTCTTGTTGACCATCAGTGGGTGGAGAGGCCCTTGAGTCTGAGAGTGTTAGATGCCCCTGTATAGGGGAATGCCAGGGAGGGAAGATGGGAGTGGGTGGGTTGGTGGGTGGGGAAATACCCTCATGGAGGCAGGGGGTGGTGGGATGGGATAGGTGGTTTCCAAAGGGGAAATCTGGAAAGGGGAAAACATTTGAAATGTAAATAAAGTATTAAATAAAATCAATTCTTGGGAAATGAATATTCAGCTGAATAAAAGCTCCATCCTCCATTTTATCATACATCATTTGTGATATATACTAATTTATACTATAAATATTCCCGAAGTAGTTTTTATATAAGGACACCTTAGCATTTTTGCCATTTTTTCCCCTGGGTAATCTATTATGGCTTTCTTTATTCCTGGAATCCCATTAAGAGTCTTTTTTCCATGGGTGCATTTCTGTTTGCTGCACACATTTCATTCCAAGCAAGTCTCATAGTTTTTTTCTGATGTAATTGCATGTTGATATTATTGTTAAGACATGATTTATGAAATTACTCTATTTCTGTAAGACCTATATATTATTGAGCTTTTTACAGCATCAAATTTAATCAGATTTTAACTGAATATTGAATGTTTTTATGAACTTACTCCAATCCTTGGATTATATTTTTCAATATCCCAAAAATATATGAATATATATGAACTATGTAAAGATCACAAATGGTCATTTCCTTAACGCTAAGTTATTTTAATTACCATTCATAAAAAATGGGTGGGTATAAACATTTTTCCTTGTACCTGAGACTCTATCAGTTAAAGAGGATATAAGGCATCTACTACTCCTAATAAATGTTCAAAGTATCTTTCTTTGAAGAGCATCCTGTACCATATTTGTGTCTTTATAAACTGACATTTGTTTGTCCAAACAGGCAGATTTTTATGATATTCCTTATTAATTTATATTTTGTTTCTTGTTTCTTCCATGAATAATGATGCAAATTCAATATTTTCTCTTTTGTATTTCACTTTTATTGTTTTTCACATATTCATATAAATAGTATTTAATATAACAACATCTGCAGGAGTTGGAACATTCCCCTGTTAATTTACATATTGGTGCCTATATAGGATCAGCTGTTCAATCACAGATTCAGTTATACATTTTAACATTAAGATACAAACAACAGTATCTGTCTCTTCATTAGAAATCTTTATTCAAAATCATAATGAATCAGCTCTATCAGAACTATACGAAGAACTTTAAAAAGTAATAACATCTATAGGTACATTTATATTGATTTGTTTAGTGTCATGTGTGTGTGTGTGTGTGTATGTGTGTGTGTGTGTGTGTGTGTGTGTGTGTGCCTGTCTGTCTGTCTGAACATGCATGTGGATGCCAAAGGACAACTTCTAGGAATTGATTTCTCCTGCCCCTATATTGGCTTTCGATATTGAACTAAAATTGTCTGGCTTACTGGCAGTCACCTTGACACACTGAGCTACCTCACCAGTCGCACGTATATTTATTTAATTAAAACGTCCAATCTTGTAACCCTGTTCCAAAGTACATGATGAATAATATAAACCTTCTTATAAGAATAGAAAGGAAACTTTTCTTACACACAGAGTATTGAGTAACAAATGCAGATAGAATGTTGTAGAAAAGGATCAGATTGTAAGTATTATGGTAAATGTTGATTAATGTTATTTAATAAAATGATAAATAATAATTCAAGATGCAATATATAAAGTAACTCTTTAATAATATATATGTATTAGCCCATAAGATCATTATTTATTACTCAAAGGAAAAAAACCTAAGTGAACAAGTATAATCAACTGATCAAACTTAATATAATCAAATGATCAAAATAGCTTCAGTAAGAGAGAGAGAAATGCCATGTATCTTCAGAATAGACATACTAAAAAGAACATAGCATAAATGCATACTTTCTAAATGAGGTTCACCTATATAGACACATTAGAGAACCAGCAAAATCCCAAATGAGAGATTGTACTGGATGGTTTTGTATCAACTTGACACCAGCTGAAGTTGTCACAGAGAAAGGAGTTTCAGTTAAGAAAATGCTTCCATGAGATCCAGCCTTAAGGCACTTTTTTGATCAATGGTGGAGGGCCTTTTGTGAGTGGTACCATCTGGGGGCTGCTTGTCTTGGGCTCTATAAGAAAGCCAGCTTAGCAAGCCAGGAGAAGCACAAAAGCCAGTAAGTTACATCCCTCCATGGCCTCTGCATCAGCTCCTACTTCCTGACCTGCTTGAGTTCCAGTCCTGACTTCCTTTCCTGATGAACAGCAACGTGGAAGTGTAAGCTGAAGAAACCCTTTCCTCCCAACTTGCCTCTTGATCATGATGTTACTGACGGAATAAAAACCCTAAGACAAATTGATACCAGCATAGTGGGGTATTCCTATGACAACCTGACCATGTTTTGGAGAGGTATGTGGAAGGACTTTGGAGCTTTGAGCTAGAAGAGCCATCGGGATGGTAAGATCTCTGTGGGAGGTTGGATAGGAGCTAGGAAGATAATGTTGAGAACAATGCAGAATATGGAGGCCTGGTTTGTGAAATTTCAGAGGGAAGATTAAAGACTCTTATCATAACCATTGCTATTTTGACTGAAGATTCTGTGGTTTTGGTTAGCTGGTGCTGAAGAATCTGCTGTGATTAGCAAGATACTAGAACTAATAAAGCAAAACCATTGCATTACTGGAACTATTGGTGCTGGTTAGCTGGAGTTGCGAAATTGTTGGTGATTGGGAAGAGACGGGCATCAATGAGGTGAAATCTTCTGAGAAGTGTTTTCTGAGAGCACAGAGGCTATGTTCCAGAGATAGCCAGGGTTGTACCTTGTGCAGTGGCTGGACTTGGTAATTTTTAAGAATCACCCAGGTAGTACTGGTTTTGAAGGCATGAAGGGATCATGAAGAGCAGCTGAGGCCTGGGCACTATGAAAGACCACTGAAGGCCATTGGTGAAGGTGCAGCCTCAGTTGCAATTGATGGCTCAGGACTGAAGAGGTCATGCAAAGGAGGTGAGGCTTGGCACCATGAAGAGAGTCTATGAGAGGCTGTTGGTAAACCTAGTTGCAGCAGAAGGCAGCAGTGTTTTGGAGATGTCAGTACCATGAGATGACCACCAAGAAAAGCAGCAGCAGTGGAGTATAGGCACCTGGAGCCTAGAAGACAAGGTACATGCTATTAAGGGTAGAGCTGGACAAGTGACTCAAGCCAGGAATCCAGAATATCATGAGTGGATCCCAGACACTGGAAGGTTGGAGTTTGATTTTGCTTCTGATTGTGACTGTGCCCTGATATATTTTCCCTCCTGAAGGAAGAAAGTATTTTAGTGGGGCCCACAGTTAAGAGACTTTTGACAGTTAAAAGACTTTGAATTCTAAGAGATTGGATATCTTTAAAGGAATTGAAATTTTAATAGTAAGAATTTGCAAAGACTGTGGGATGTTTAACATTATTTAGTTTATTAGTTATTTGGGGAGAAATAAGAAAGTAAGGGTTGAGGCTTAATAATGATGTTTTTGTGTGTCAAGTTGACAAAGGTCAATTGTATTGGCTGGTTTTGTGTCCACTTGACACAAGCTGGAGTTTCTTATAGAGCCCAAGACTACCAGCCCACAGATGGTACCAGTCACAAGGGGCCCTTCCCCCTTGATCACTAATTAAGAAAATGCCATAACCCTATCAAAAAATGGGGAACAGAGCTAAATAGACAATTTTTAACGGAGGAAATTCGCAGAACTGAGAAACACCTAAAGAAATGTTCAACATCCTTAGTCATCAGGGAAATGCAAATCAAAACAAGTCTGAGATTCCACCTCACGCCAGTCAGAATGGTTAAGATCAAAAACTCAGGTGACAGCAGATGCTGGTGAGGATGTGGAGAAAGAGGAACACTCCTCCATTGTTGATGGGATTGAAAGCTGGTAAACCACTCTGGAAATCAGTTTGGCGGACCCTCAGAAAAATGGGCATAATATTACCTGAGGACCCAGCTATACCACTCCTGGGCATATATCCAGAAGATGCTCCAACATGTAATAAAGACACATGTTCCACTATGTTCATAGCAGCCATATTTATAATAGCCAGAAGCTGAAAACAACCCAGATGTCCCTCATCAGAGGAATGGATAGAGAAAATGTGGTACATTTACACAATGGAGTACTGCTCAGCTATTAAAAACAATAACTTAATGAAATTTGCAGGCAAATGGATGGAACTTGGAAATATCATCCTGAGTGAGGTAACTCAGTCACATAAGAAAGAATATGGTTTGTCCTCACCGATAAGTGGATATTAACCCAAAAGTTCAGAATACCCAAGTTTCACTTAACAGTAACCGCTGGACTGAGAGTGAGGTCCCAGATGGAGGAATTGGAGAAGGGACTGAAAGAGCTGAGGGAGTTTGCAGTCCCATGGAGGGAGCAATAGTGTCAACTGACCTGACACCCCCTCCTCTGGTGCTCAGGGAGGCTAGACCACCAATCAAAGAAAACACATCGAGGGACCCATGGCTGGGACCACATATGTGGCAGAGGAGGGCCTTGTTGGCCATCAGGGGAGGAGAGGCCCTTGGGCCAGAGTGTGTTAAAGGCCCCAGTAAAGGGAAATATTAAGGTGGGAATACAGGAGTGGGTGGGTGGGTGCGTGGGAGGTGGAATACCCTCATAGAGGCGGGGGAGGGGGAGGGGATAGGGGTTTTCCAAAGAGGAGACCTAGAAAGGGGGAAACATTGGAAATATAAATAAAGTATCAAAAAATTAAAATAATGATAATAAAAAAAACAAAAGAAAAAAAAAAGAAAGAAAGAAAGAAAATGCCTTACCACTGGATCTCATGGAGGCATTTTATCAACTGAAACTCCTTTCCCTTTGATAACTCCAGCTTGTGTCACATCTTCTAGAAACCCTGACTAAGACAAATTGGTCAGGGTTTCTATTCCTGCACAAACATCACGACAAAGAGGCAAGTTCGAAAGGAAAGATTTATTCAGCTTACACTTCCACGATGCTATTCATCACTAGAGGAACTCAAGCAGGTCAGGAAGCAGGAGCTGATGCAGAGGCCATGGAGGGATGTTCCTTACTGTGATATTCTAGAAGATGTGCCTGTAAATGTCACAGCTAGTCTGTTTATGTGTGTTTATGGTGTGTTTGTGTATGTTTGTGCATGTGTATAGTGCTTCAATGATCATTTATGTTTTAATCACAGTTTTAGTCTTAAAAATATATTCAAAATAGAATAGCAAATATTACTTTTAGTGGCATGCACAACCATCCAGAAAGTAATTATAGTCTATAGACTGAAGCTGTCAATCTCCATTTTAGAAGGTAATCTGTTTGGTATATTTCATAAATAATGCTTTCAAAAGCAAAGAGTAGATTTAGAAGTATTTCAAGATGTAAAACTTAATATACCATTGCTATGAAATGCACTATATATTACTGTACTAGATTCTACCTATAAATGTCTTCTTCGATGGAACTACTGAAGCAGTTAATGAAATTAGAGATAAATTGTAAACTACATAGATATTAGACTAGTGTTAAAATTTCTGCCTTTGAAATTTTTTCTTTCAATTTGAAAGATAATACTTTTGTTTTTAAACAATGCATAATGTTCTATGAGATGAGTAGTAGAGATATATACAAAATGTTCACAAGTTGTATATATATTCCATTTATAGGCACTCATTCAGAAATAAAACAGATGTGAATGTGTTAAAATTTTGAAAAGGGCATTGTGACTATCAAGTAGATACACACCTCTATGTGATTATAATGATGTCACTTTGTTATTAGGGTATACTACATGGTAAGTCTAAAAATTTGTGTAAATGCAATTAAGTTCCCCAGTTACTATTATACAAAACAAGGGGTGTTGTTTAAGATTTAATGAAACCCAAGCTCTTTAAAGAGGACCTGGCGTAATGAAATGCCTTCCGGCATTTGTGAATATTTAGATGGCTCAGAAAAAAAATGGGTGAGACATCCTATTCTGGAACATTCTCAGATACTTACTCAATCCATAGGACAATTGAGTTATAATAAGGAAAGTTGAGAAGTCATACTGATGGACAAATCATTTAGTAAAAACTTTAGAATGGTCGATTTATAACTCTAGAGATAAATTAGTCCTCAATCATGAGCTGTTAAACTATAGTCTACAGACAAATATGGCCTGTCCTGACTCTATTGAGTTTTAATGTAGCACAGGAATATTTGTCAATTTACATATTTACTACTGGTTTCATGCTGTAAAAGGAAAATCAAATAACATTCGCATATACTGAGTTGTCAACAAGGCTAAACTATTTACTATATTTTCATTTACAGAAGACATTCATCAATTCTTTCCCTAGAATAATTACTAGTCAAATGAATGCTAAAATATTGGTAAAAACTGTAACAGTTTAAAATGTTACACAAGAAATTATACTGCATGTCAAAATAAAATATTGTCATCTTTAAATAAAAGTCATAAAAATCTAGACTCAGTAACATAAAATTTAAAAGTAAAGGACCCAATAAATCTCCTAGGTTATCCAAAATGAGACTAAGCAGTGTTCCATAATTAGAAAACCATAACAACAAAAACAGATCTGGAAATAAGAAAGATAATCAAAATCAGTAGAAAAGGAATAAAATATTAAATCTTAAATATTGTTTGAAAAATAAAGTAAACCATAAACAAGAGTCAATTTATAAATTACAGAAAAATAATATAGAAAGAGAATCAATTAAAACAGGGTTAAGAACACTATTTAAAAATAACCAATATATATAGTAATAACTTGGGAAATATTAACTTGCTAATATCCAAGTTATTATAATATAAAAAGGAAAAGAAAAGGAACAATAGGAAAATGGCTGGAACTGATGGGAGGCCATGGAGTTGTGCTGCTTATTGGCTTTCTCATGGCTTGCTCACTCTGCATTCTTATAGCACATAGGACTACAACCACAGGTGTAATACCACACAGAGTGAACTGTGTCCTCTCATATCTATCACCAACCAATAAAATGTTCCACAGGTTCAACCAGAATCCAGTCTGATGAGGGGATTTCCTCAAATGAGATTTCCTATTCCCAAATGATTCTACGTTGTCTCAAATTGACAGGGAAACTAGTTAATACACTATGCATCATCTATCTGCATTTGTATGATATTAAAAATTCACCAAACTAATCAAGTATACTACATAGACATTTTCATTATGGTGCATCATCACCACAATCCTGAAAGATGGTCTGGAAAGTTTTGAAAGGGGAAAATAAAATAAGAAAGAGAAAAATTACAGTAAAATATGTAAGAATTATATTGCTGGTATTGATGAGATATTATGACTGTGTATAAAAATAGAGTTACTTTCCTGTACATACAATTTGGATCCCAATTTCTCATCATGTGTCTCTTAATGCTTCTGAATATATATGTACCCCAATTATTTTCATATTTAGTATTACATTTCAATGTTTTGCTACCTGAAAAATTACCATCCAATTGGCTTTGCACAATAAAGTTAAACTGTTCTCACACATTCTCAAAGTGAGTTTTGAAATAAAATGTGTACAGTTATAAAATATTGATAAATTATTTGAAAATATAATCACATTTTAACATTATTATTTGTATATAAACAGTTATGTGTTCATAACACTCTTCAAAGTATTTACATAAAATATGTTAGTACATATTTCATGCTTTAAAAATGCCTTAACATAGTTTTGTGCATGTGTTGTGTGTGTGTGTGATATGTGTGCATATTGCATGCATTCTACTGTGTAGTAATTAGGGAATGATGACATGTGTCTTCTCTCTTATACTCCATCATATTACCCTGAGATATGATCTCTCTCACTGTCTCTCAACACTGTTTTGGATAGGCTGGTTATTCAGCAAGTTACTGGGATTGGCCTAACTCTAGAATTAATGCTGATGTTATAGGAATCGGGTTTTTTTGTGATTCTGTAGCATTGGACTTAGATGATAATTCTTGAAGAACAAGTGTGTTTACCCACTGATGCATCTCTGCTTTCTTCATTTTATTAGTTGTTTGAGAACTTTTTACAATGTACATTGATCATGTTCATTTCTTTCACCCAATTCCTTTCAGATCCAACCCCCTTTCATACCCTCCCAACAGACTGTGTCCTCTTTTTCCAAATATAATTTGTGTTGCCCATATACTCTTAGGTATGTAGCCTTCAGTGGGAGTTTGGGCATGTGATCAATCTATCAAGGGACTACCTTAAAGAGAACTGACTATCTTCTAAAAGCTAACAGTTGTCAATTATCCCTTAGCTGGGAGAGTAACTTTATGCCTTCTACCCCTATCTATGTTGCTATTTAGTGTCCTCTGAACTTATACAGGTCTTGTTTATGCCATCATAAGTGCTGTAGTACATATGTTCAGCTACCCTCCTATGTCAAGAAAACAATGTTCCTTGTAGTCCCCTACCACCTCTGGCACTTACAATCTTTTCACCCCATCTTCCTCGATCTCTGAGCCTTAGTAGGTCACATGGTAAGACAGATATCTGATTTGGGGTTGAGAAATTTTTAGTCTTATAATCTGTGGACTTTGGCAGTGTTTTCTCTATGTTAATTACCATCTGCCAAGAAAAGAAGCTTCCCTGGTAAGGGTTGAAAGATTCTCTTAACCTATGGGTCTAGCAATAAACCCTTAAGAAATGGATTAACACTATGCCAATTTATCAGAGGAGTAATAGTAAGTTCTTCATTAGGGCATATGAACTGTGTAGTCATAGGTTCATTGTTTAGAATCTAGACTCTAGATAATGCTGTTAGATATGGGTTTCAAATTGTTCAACACAACTTGAACCCAATCAGAAAGTGGTTGGTTATTTCTGTGATGTTCAAGCCACCATCACATCAGTGAACATGCCAGGCGAGTACTCTTCAGTGTTCTACATAAGAGGTTGTAATTTCACAGCTGGCTTAGACTGATGCCTACTTTTCTTGTCCAGTAGATTTCACAGCATTTCTATCACTGTGAAAGACAGCCAATAAGGATGAAGGCTTCAGGTAAGCACCAGTATAATTTTTCCATGTTGTAACAACTCAAGTATGTACTGTCTTTAACTTTTAGGTGTTATAGGTAAGTTCTATGAGGTATCCAAAAGCATTGGCAATAGCCTGAAATATACGGGACTCTAGGGCTCCTCAACTGCTAACAACTCAAGAAGAGGTAACTCATTCTTGGTTCTGGGATTTGATTCAATATCCACTGGTGTGTAGTAGCAGTCATCCCATTATAAAATAACTACATATATAGGCATATACATGTGTGTATGTGTATGTGTGTGTGTGTGTGTGTGTGTGTGTGTGTGTGTGTGTGTGTGTGTGAGAGAGAGAGAGAGAGAGAGAGAGAGAGAGAGAGAGAGAGAGAGAGAGAGAGAGAGAGAGAATATGTTTTAGGAGTCCACAGCAGTGGGTTTTCATATCACTTTTTTAATGGTACTTATCTCTTCCTAAATATCTTCATTTACCCTGCCCTCCCACATTCTTCTCCATTTACTTCTCCATGTTCTATTATTGCCAATTCATCCTTGTACCACTGAATGATATTTCCACAGCTTAGAATGCCTAACTCATGATTCTTTAATTCTTTTCTGACATCTATGGTCATTCCAACAAAGTATAAGTATCTGATGATTCAAAGGTAGTCACAGTAAATGAAAGAGAACATGCAGGCGTTGTCTTACCACTTCTGGGTGATCTCAATCAGAAGACTGCTTCCAGCTGCATCAAATGAGTTTTTAATAGCTGAATAATATTCTACTTTGTAAAGTGTACCAAATTTTCATCTTCTATTAATCAGTTTATGAACACTTCGGCTGTTTCCATTTCTGGGATTTTGTGAATAAAGCAAAACAAAAAACAAAAAAACCAGGTGTCTTTAGACGAGGATATGGAGTCCTTGGGGTATGCACTCGAGCATTAGATCATGCAATAGACCTATTTTAGTTTTGACGGAGCCTCCATACTGATTCCCACCAAGGCTGCTGCAGTTTGCACACCCACAAAGCAGTGAATATCTGATATCCTGTCCTCACATTCATGCCAGCATTTGTCCTCACTTATTTTTAATCTTTGCCATTTTGACAGGGGTAAGATAGAAATCTCAAAGTAGTTTTAATTTGCATTTCTCTGGTGGCTACAGATATTGAACGTTTTAAAAATGTTTCAAAGTTATTTGCATTTCACTTTATTTAGTTCTGTGCCCCATTTTAAAATTGAATTTTCATGATGTTTAGGTTTTTAGTTCTTTGTATATTCTAGATAATGACTGTCTTTTGTCAGATGTACAGCCAGTAAAGATTTTCCTGGTTTATAAGCTGTATTTTCACCCAAATGACCATTTTAATGCATGAAGTTCCATTTATTAATTTTTAGTCCTAGCATCTATGCTATAGAGGCTGTATTCTAAAAGTGCTTTTCTGGGAGAATGCATTCAAATCTACCCAATTACTATTTAGTATAACATTTTAAATCTTAACTGGAGCCCTAAAATAGGGAAGAGTTAAGGGGAATACATTTAGGAAAGAAAGAAGTTGAAGTATCATCACACATGAACATCACACATAAAAATTTGTGCACCAAAAGCATTAAGATATACACCAAAGATGGAAAGTTCAGTTCTTATGAATTGGAAAAATTTATATTGTAAAAATGACAAATTTACCAAATCAATCTACATATTCAATTCAATCCCTATCAATATTCACATATAGTTCTTCACAGTAGATATTAGCCCTCTATCAGACATAGGATTGGTTAAGATCTTTTCCCAATCTGTTGGTTGCCATTTTGTCCTATTGACAATATCCTTTGCCTTACAGAAGCTTTGCAATTTCATGAGGTCCCATTTGTTGATTCTTGATCTTAGAGCATAAGCCATTGGTGTTCTGTTCAGGAACTTTCCCCCTGTACTCATGTGTTTGAGACTTTTCCTCACTTTCTCTTCTATTATATTCAGTGTATCTGATTTTATGTGGAGGTCCTTGATCCACTTGGACTTGAGCTTTGTACAGGGAGATAGGAATGGATCAATTCTCATTCTTCTACATGTAGACCGCCAGTTGAACCAGC
This sequence comes from Uromys caudimaculatus, assembly GCA_028551405.1. Taxonomy (NCBI): domain Eukaryota; kingdom Metazoa; phylum Chordata; class Mammalia; order Rodentia; family Muridae; genus Uromys; species Uromys caudimaculatus. The sequence goes on along the minus strand of CM052711.1, from coordinate 84,650,949 downwards.
ACCATTTGTTGAAAATGCTGTCTTTTTTCCACTGGGTGGTTTTAGCTCCTTTGTTGAAAATTAAGTGTCCATAAGTGTGTGGGTTAATTTCTGGGTCTTCAATTCTATTCCATTGATCTACCTGCCTGTTGCTGTACCAATACAATGCAGTTTTTATCACTACTGCTCTGTAGTACAGCTTGAGGTCAGGGATGCTGATTCCCCCAGAAGTTCTTTTGTTGTTGAGAATAGGTTCTGTTATCCTGGGTTGTTTCTTTTTGTTGTTGTTGTTTCAAATGAATTTGAGAATTGCTCTTTCTATGAAGAATTGAGTTGGAATTTTGATGGGGATTGCATTGAATCTGTAGATTGCTTTTGGTAGGATAGCCATTTTTACTATACTAATCCTGCCAATCCATGAGCATGAGAGATATTTCTATCTTCTGAGATCTTCTTTGATTTCTTTCTTCAGAGACTTGAAGTTCTTGTCATTCAGATCTTTCACTTGCTTGGTTAGAGTCACACCAAGATACTTTATATTGCTTGTGACTATTGTGAATGGTGTCATTTCCCTAATTTCTTTCTCAGCCTGTTTATCCTTCAAGTATAGGAAGGCTACTGATTTTTTTGAGTTTATTTTATATCTGGCCACTTTGATGAAGTTGTTTATCAGTTGCAGCAGTTCTCCGGTGGAGTTTTTTGGGTCACTTAGGTATATGATCATCTCATCTGCAAATAGTGATAATTTGATTTCTTCCTTACCAATTTGTATCTCTTTGACCTCCTTTTGTTGTCTAATTGCTCTAGCTTGGACTTCAGTTACTACACTGAATAGATAGAGAGAGGACAGCCATGTCTAGTCCCTGATTTTAGTGGGATTGCTTCGAGTTTCTCTCCATTTAGTTTGATGCTGGCTACTGGTTTGTTGTATATTGTTTTACTATGTTTAGGTATGGGCCTCGAATTCCTGATCTTTCCAACTTTTATCATGAAGGGATGCTGAATTTTGACAAATGCTTTTTCAGCATGAAATGACCATGTGGTTTTTTTCTTTGAGTTTTTTTTATGTAGTGAATTACATTGATGGATTTCTGGGTATTGAACCATCCCTGCATCCCTGTGATGAAGCCTACGTGATCATGATGAATGATCCTTTTGATGTGTTCTTGGATTTGGTTTGTGAGAATTTTATTGATTATTTTGCATTGATATTCATAAGGGAAACTGGTCTGAAGTTTTCTTTCTTTTTTGGGTCTTTGTGAGGTTTTGGTATCAGTGTAATTGTGGCCTCATAGAAGGAATTGGGTAGTGTTCCTTCTGTTTCTATTTTGTTGAATAGATGGAAGAGTATTGGTATTAGGTCTTCTTTGAAGGGCTGATAGAATTCTGCGTGAACCCATCTGGTCCTGCCTTTTTTTTGGTTGGGAGACTTTTAATGACTGCGTCTATTTCTTTAGGCATTATGGGACTGTTTAGATGGTTTATCTGATCCTAGTTTAACTTTGGTATTTGATATCTGTCTAGAAAATTGTTCATTTTATCCAGATTTTGCAGTTTTGTTGAGTATAGGCTTTTGTAATAGGATCTGTTGATTTTTTTGAATTTCCTCAGAAGCTGTGGTTATGTCTCCCTTTTCATTTCTAATTTTGTTAATTTGGATTCTGTCTCTGTGTCCTTGGTTAGTCTGGCTAAGGGTTTATCTATCTTGTTGATTTTCTCAAAGAACCAACTCCTGGTTTGGTTGATTTTTTGTATAGTTCTTTTTGTTTCTACTTGGTTGATTTCAGCCCTGAGTTTGATTATTTCCTGCCTTCTGCTCCTCTTGGGTGCATTAGATTCTTTTTGTTCTAGAGCTTTCAGGTGTGCTGTTAAGGTGCTAGTGTATGCTTCCTCCAATTTCTTTTTGTAGGCACTCAAAGTTATTAGTTTTCCTCTTAACACTGCGTTCATTGTGTCCCATAATTTTGGGTAAGTTGTACTTTGATTTTCATTAAATTCTAAGAAGTCTTTAATTTCTTTCTTTCTTTGTTCCTCGAGCAAGTTATCATTGAGTAGAGCATTGTTCAGCTTCCACGTGTATGTGGGCTTTCTGTTGTTATTGTTGCCATTGAAGACCAGCCTTAATCCGTAGTGATCTGATAGGAGGTATGGGATTATTTCAATCTTCTTTTATCTGTGGAGGTTTGTTTTGTGAATGATTATATGGTCAATTTTGGAAAAGGTTCCATGAGGTACTGAGAAGAAGGTATAATCTTTTGATTTAGGATGAAATGTTCTATAGATATCTGTTAAATCCATTTGGTCCATAACATTTGTTAGTTTCACTGTGTCTCTATTTAATTTGTGATCCCAAGATATGCCCATTGATGATAATGGGGTGTTAAAGTCACCTACCATTATTGTGTGAGGTGCAATGTGTGCTTTGAGCTTTAGTAAGGTTTCTTTTATGAATGTGGGTGCTCTTGCATTTGGAGCATAGATGTTTAGAATTGAGAGTACTTCTTGGTAGGTTTTTCCTTTGATGAGTATGAGGTGTCCTTCCTTATCTTTTTTGATGACTTTTGGGTGAAAGTTAATTTTATCGGATATTAGAATGGCTACTCCAGTCTGTTTCTTGGGACCATTTGCCTGGAAAATTGTTTCCAGCCCTTTACTTTGAGGTTGTGTTTGTCTTTATCACAGAGGTGTGTTTCCTGAATGTAACAAAATGCTGGGCCCTCTTTATGGATCCAGTCTCTCAGTCTATGTCTTTTTATTGGGGAATTGAGTCCATTGATGTTAAGAGATATTAAGGAATAGTGGTTGTTTTTTCCTGTTATTTTCGATGTTACTTTTAAGTTTGTGTGGCTTTCTTCTTTTCAGTTTGTTGAAAGATTACTTTCTTGCTTTTTCTAGGGTATAGTTTCCCTCCTTGTGTTGACATTTACCATCTATTATCCTTTGAAGGCCTGGGTTTGTTGGAACATATTGTGTAAATTTGGTTTTGTCATAGAATATTTTGGTTTAACCATATATAGTAATTGAGAGTTTTGCTGGGTATAGCAGCCTGGGCTGGCAGTTTTGTTCTCTTAGGATCTGTATGAGTTCTGCCCAGGATCTTCTAGCTTTCATAGTCTCTGGTCAGAAGTCTGCTGTAATTCTGATAGGTCTCCCTTTATATGTTACTTGACCTTTTTCCCTTACTGCTTTTAATATTCTTTCCTTGTTTTGTGTATTTGGTGTTTTCACTATAATGTGACTGGATGAATTTCTTTTCTGGTCCAATCTATTTGGAGTTCTGTAAGCTTCTTGTATATTTATCTTCATCTCTTTCTTTAAGTTAGGAAGTTTTTTTTCTACCATCTGTAATGTTTCCAAAAATAAAAAGCATTTTAATATTTTTTTCTTTTTTTACACATTCAAGTATTGCATCCATTTTGTTCACGAATTTGCATTTCCTTAAGGACTAATGGTATTCAACATAGATTCATATGTTTCTTCATTTATATGCCTTTACAAATTGCCTGTTCAGGCTGTTTGTTTAATGAAATATTTAAGTATTGAATTTTGAACGTCCTATGTATCTGTCTTAGTCAGGGTTTCTATTCCTGCACAAACATCACAACCATTAACCAAGTTGGGAAAGAAAGTGTTTATTCAACTTACACTTCCAATTGCTGTTCTTCAAGAAAGGAAGTCAGGACTGGAACTCAAGCAAGTCAGGAAGCAGGAGCTAATGCAGAGACCATGGAGGGATGTTTGTTACTGACTTGCTTGCTTCTCCTAGCTTTTTCATCTGGCTTTCTTATAGAACCCAAGACTATCAGCTCACAGATGGTACTACCCACAAGGGGCCCTCTTCTCTTGATCACTAATTTAAAAATATGCCTTACAGGTGGATCTCATGGAGATATTTTCTCAACTGAATCTCCTTTCTCTGTGATAACTCCAGTCAAGTTGACACAAAACCAGCCAGTACAGTATTTCAAACATACGTCTTGGAAATATTTCTTTCAGTATCTCTATCTTTTAATTTCATTTTCTTCACATTGTTCCTCTTAGAGCAAAAGAATACTTGTTGCTGGTTTCTATGCTATTTTGGTGGTTATGGATCTTCTGTTGTCAGTGAAGCTCTTTTCTATTCAGTGCTTATTAGAGATTGTGTTATATATGGATACTTTTCTTTTTGAAGGCTTTTTTGTATTTTCTGAGATTACTATGATTTTTCTTCTTTACTGTGTTATTTTGGTGGTTAATTTAAAACAAGATAAGATAAAGTTCACTTGGGTATGATACATCATTCTTTGGATATAGTGGCCAATTTGTTGAGGTAAAACCACAAACAAGCAAACAAATAAAAACCCAAAACATGTCTTGAGGACTTGCATGTTTTATAGTAATAAGAATTGTTTGCCTGTTGTTTTTCTGTTTCTTTATGTTGTTGTTGTTGTTGTTGTTGTTGTTGTTGTTGTTGTTACTTTTAGTATTGAAGTCTCTCATCACCAGTGGCAAGATGTCTCAGTGGGTAAAGGACTTGAATATTTTATTACAGAACCCTAGAGATTTGAGTTCAATACCAGAACCCAGGTACAGGCACAAGGAAAGAATAGATTCCACCGAATTATCCTCTGACCATCACAGTTTCTAGAGTATACTTTTTACACTCTACATCCACTGTGAATAGAAACACACACACATGCATGCATTCATACACATACACACACAGAGAAACACACACACACAGACACACATACACAAGCACCCACATGTATTATAATAATAAAGATTGTAAAATTCCCCCATTATCAATTTTCTGTAAAGTATCAGAATTGCTTCCTCTGTTAATATATGCAATAATTTCCACATAAAACTTTTGAATTTTAAGTGTTTTTTAGTTGTTGCAGTTTCCTACATATTTTGGTTTCAAAATTGGGTGTAGCACCAATTTTGGATGGAATATATAATTCTGTCTCTTCAAAAAGTTTGATCAGTCTCAGCTATGATTTAAATATTTATAGTAAGAGAACGTTACCTCTGCCTTTTATGTCCTCTTCATCAAAAATTAGTTTATTTTTTAATAAAAGTTACAAAACTCTAATATTAACGGATTGTTGTTTAATATCTTTTATAACCATATGTTGTTATTAACTGAAGTAACCTTTGTACTGTAGGTCCCTGAGTCTCCCTCTGAATAGATTAATGAACAGGGACCATAGTCTGAAAAGTGAGCACATGACATGGATGTTATAAATAATCATGACTGTTAATTATGCAAATTTTATGGATTTCTTTCTCATCTGGCTTAAAACATGGGAATGTATAGGGACAAACTGCCTTTCTTTTGGTTCAAGCTCCAGTGTAGCTTGTCATGGAGTGACAACATAGTTACATTGTCTGCTGGTCTCACAGCATTGTCTAACCTTGTTTTCAGGAAACATCTCAAAAATATCCAACACTAATAATTCTTCCCACAGGACTGCTTGGATGACTGTTAGAGCATGCCTCATAGACTTAATATCCACAGGTGGGACATTTCTGTGTGCCATTTATCCATCTGCATGGCTCTTATTTGGATATTGTGTTTTTCTTATTTAATAAAATAAATGGGCTCCTTCGGATCCTTCTTGCCGTAACCCATTATTCTTTGGGTTTGGGTTTTGTTTTTGTTTTGATTTTTTAATAGTTAAGGCTGACTTTCATTATGTGTACCAGTAGGCCAGATTTCCAACAACTGAAAATGAAAATCTTTATGGATTGATATGGCAGTGAAAAATCTATTTTTATTTATACTTTTCTTCTTTCTCTTCCAAAATGAATTGTGTGTATACTCTGAGATGAATTCTCTTGTATTTAATTTCTTCCCAACTAAAAAGTTCCTCCTGAAATCATTCCTTCAAGTACAGTTTTTAAAAACTGTTCTTTACCTATAAATATAGGACAATAAAAGTGCTTCTGAGATTGATGGGTATTATGTTACATTCCACAGTAGAAATTTTTATTGTCTTATCATGGAATGCCTACTGCAGGAACTTATAGCCATTTTCTAATGAAAACTTACTTTAGAATAACCAAAGCAGAGTAGCCACCATTTATTTCTTGGTGTTTACTTACTATGTATGTCCATATGAATAGAGTCCTCTTAATACTTGTTTCTGTAGTAAGGTCAAGAATTCTGTAAACTACCTGAGATACATATAAAATATTCATATTGATTTGTGAATTTTTTCTACTCCAAACAATCGTGTAAAGAACACGGTTCAAAGATATATATATTCTACTATATTGTATAGTTACACTCACCTCAAAAGAGTATCAATTCTGATTATGCTAAATTATTTTGTTTACAGTGGCTCACTTATTGTGAATTTTTTGAAATATGCTCCTGCTTAGCACTTTTTTTTTTTGGTTGGTTATGTACATTGTTGCACATAGAACATTACTACAATTTGCAAGAAACTTAATTTACTTTGCATGAATAGTCCAAGAATAAAATCCCAGAGTGAAAACTTGGCAAAAATGAATACCATTCACCAGTATGTGGGCTTTGTGCTGTTATATTCTTTTCTTTAAGAGATTTGGGTAGCATTGTTTTGTATTTGTGATTTAAAACAAATCATCAAAAACCAATAATGTCTTGAATTTTAAGCTTGCCTGTTAATGCATGTATTTTCTAACCCCTATTTCTAGTTAGTTTAATTGTCAAAATGATACAATCTTGCATCATCTTAAAGGAAAATATTAATTGAGACTAATATTGACCTATAGGCATATCAGTGAAAGATTGTCTTGATTATTAATTGATGCTTGAAGTTCCACTATAGGTTGTACAATATATAGGCAGGTGGTCCTGAACTGTATAAGAATGCTGAGCATGAGCAGATGAGCAATCATCAATTCATCATGGTTTCTACCTTAAGCTACTGCTTTCATTCCCTACTCATATTTCTCTCAGTGATAGACTATAACCTGGAAGTAGAAGCAAAATATACCCTTTACTTCCCAGAGTTGCTTTTGTCCATGGTATTTGTCAGTAAAATGGAAAGAAAGTAGAATACCTTTTAAGATGGACAATATAACTGTTGTAACACTAGTTTAAACGAGAGCATGCAAGCACTGATGACAAAGATAATTTTCAAGAGTTAATATATTAATTTCAACTCTCTATTGCTTAAACAACACAAAAACTTCCTTATTGTCATGCACAATTTGGCATACATTTCAATCAGACAATCATACTGATTTGGGATGTTCTGGCAAGCTCAGAGGTCATTTCATTTTGTTTCTTGTTTGTTTCCATATCTTTTCATAGACCAGTATTAAGTTCTCACAATAGCAAATTAAGAAGACCAAGGAACACTTGCAGTCATCTGGTTTGTGGAATATCTTATTCTAGAGCTAGTCTCCTATGACCTATAGTTGATGTGGGTTATATTGATAACATTTGCAGAACTAAAGAATTTAATTGATGATATTAAAAAACAACAGGCTTGTTCTTAGAAATGTCCTTGAATATCTCGTAAATCTCATTCTAATTCATAGAAAGCAAGAGAGACTGATGGCTATAATTCAAATACAAAGAAATGCCTAGAATTTTTTTTGTCTGCAATAATAGCAGTTATATCCCATGATAGCAAAGAAGTTAATGAAATAGCATCTAAGGGTAAAGTTTGAAGTGATATATTTTTAAAATACTTATGACCTTAATTTGAAAAACAAGACTATGTCTCTGATAACAAAGCCCATTCTAACTCATACTACTATGAGGGTGTTCTGTCAACTAAGAATTTAAACAGCAAATGCCAAGCTAATGTGTGTGTGTGTGTGTGTGTGTGTGTGTGTGTGTGTGTGTGTGTGTGTATGCATGCACACACACATATATTTGTAAATAAATAGTGTGCAATTCTTCAGTGTTGCATAGTAATAAATGTGTAAGCATGGACCAAATTTCATGTAGTTTTAGCTTTGAATCTTATGATTCTGCTTCCCATATTGCAGCCCATTTTCTATATTAGTTTGTTCTGCTTTTTCATCCCCAGGATGGTTGTTTACACAGTTTTGATGGTGACTACCTTGAGTTATGCTCTGGTTTTCAATTTCGTTTATTCATAAATTTTATTTTGTTTGTATGTTCAGAATTAGTTGAACCTAAGAAATCGAATTGGGCAACTAAACTCACAAAGATTTATGTAGAAATAAGAATGTCGACTAATAAATTTGCAGTGATTAATATTAGTGCAAAGAGTGGAAGAAACTCAGGCTGGTTGATCAATGAAGTTCATATATTTTGGAAATTATGTAAAGGAATGTGGGTAGAATAAGATACAGATTGTATCAGAGCCTGGGAGGTAATAGATTAGATTTATTGAGTATGATATAAGTAATTTGTTACAGGATCCCCACTTTATACCTCTCCTGGGTATATACCCAGAAGATGCCCCAACATGTAACAAAGATACATGCTCCACTATGTTCATAGCAGCCATATTTATAATAGCCAGAAGCTGGAAACAACCCAGATGTCCCTCATCAGAGGAATGGATACA
>CM052711.1:84577903-84641948 GCA_028551405.1 Uromys caudimaculatus | reverse complement strand
TTCTGTAAGGCAAAGGGCACTGTCAATAGGACAGAACAGCAACCAACAGATTGGGAAAAGATCTTAACCAATCCTGTGTCTGATAGAGGGCTAATATCCAATATATACAAAGAACTCAAGAAGTTAGACTCCAAAAAACCAAATAACCCCATCAAAAAATGGGGAACAGTGCTAAACAGAGAATTCTCAACTGAGGAAATTCGCAGGGCTGAGAAGCACCTAAAGAAATGCTCAACATCCCTAGTCATCAGGGAAATGCAAATAAAAACAAGTCTGAGATTCCACCTCACACCAGTCAGAATGGCTAAGATCAAAAACTCAGGTGACAGCAAATGTTGGTGAGGATGTGGAGAAAGAGGAACACTCCTCCACTGTTGGTGGTACTGCCAGCTGGTACAACTACTCTGGAAATCAGTTTGGCGGACTCTCAGAAAAAGGACATAATACTACCTGAGGACCCAGCTATACCTCTCCTTGGCATATACCCAGAAGATGCTCCAACATGTAATAAAGACACATGCTCCACTATGTTCATAGCAGCCATATTTATAATAGCCAGAAGCTGGAAACAACCCAGATGTCCCTCATCAGAGGAATGGATACAGAAAATGTGGTACATCTACACAATGGAGTACTACTCATCTATTAAAAACAATGACTTCATGAAATTTGCAGGCAAATGGATGGAACTTGAAAATATCATCCTGAGCGAGGTAACTCAGTCACAAAAGATCGAACATGGTATGTACTCATTGATAATCTGATATTAGCCCAAACTTCAGAATGCCCAAGTTTCACTTAGCAGTAACCGCTGGACTGAGAGTGAGGTCCCAGATGGAGGGGTTGGAGAAAGGTCTGAAGGAGCTGAGGGAATTTGCAGCCCCTTGGAGGGAGCAAGAATGTCAATGGGCCTGACCCCCCCCCCCGTTGTCCTGGAGTTTGGACCACCAACCAAATAATACACATCTATGGACCCAGTGTTCGGAACACATATGTGGCAGAGGATGACCGCAATGGCCATCAGGGAGAGAGGAGAGGCCCTTGGGCCTGAGGGTGTTAGAGACCCCAGTAAAGGGGAATGTCAAGATGGGAATATGGGGATGGGTGGGCGGGTGGGTGGGAGGTGGAATTCCCTCACAGAGGTGGGGATGGGGAGGGCATAGGGGGTTCCCAAAGTGGAAACCCAGAAAAGGGGAAACATTGGAAATGTAAATAAAATAACCAAAAAAAAAAAAAAAAAGTGTGGAGCAGACAAGGATGCTTTCTGCCAACAACTGGACTGAGCATGGGGTCCCTGATAGAGAAGCTGGAGAAGGGACGGAAATAGCTGGGGGGGGGGGGTTGCAGCTCTGTGGAGGTGGCAACAGTGTCAACAGGCCAAACAGCCAGGAGCTCCCGGGGAATGGACCACCAACCAAGAATACTCATAGAGGAACCCATGTTGCTGACCGCATATGTGGCAGAGGATGGATTTGTTAGCCATCAGTGGGAGGAGAGGCCCATGGGCCTCAGAGTGTTCAATGCCCCAGTGTAGGGGAATGCCTGAGTAGGAAGATGAGAGTGTGTGGGTAGATGAGGGAGCGCCTTCACAAAGGCAGGTGGAGGGGAATGGGATAGGGGGGTTCAGAAGGGGACACCTGGAAAGCTGAAAATATTTGAAATGTAAATAAAGAAAATATCTACATTTTTTAAAAAATCTATTTCTCTTTTTTCTCTTTTTGTGATTCTTTCAGTTTTCTTTAACGCTAAGTTCTGGTTTTTTGCCACTTAAAATTGCACTAACAAATTAGAAGTATTAAGCTTGTATTAGATGAATAAAAGTGGTAAATAAAACTGGAGTAGCTGTGTCTTTACAGTGTAAACATTACAGAGAAATGCCCATTTCCCATCCTCTGTGCTCTGCCTGTAAGATACTGAAGCTCACATTGGTTGTTAGGATTGACTTATTTCCCTCCTACAGCCAGATTTTTGCCAACCATCCACCATATACAAAATTGAGCTACAAGCTGTTTTCAGAAAATCTACTCAAAATAGCGAAGGAACAGCTGCTCCTGTGATATTTTCAACAGGAAGAAACTTGTATCTGGCGTCACAGGCTGAGTTTGCATATAAAGAGGCAAACTAAGCCCTTCTGTTTCAGCTGAGATCGCTGGCCCCTCATTCTCTGTCTCCAGTTTCCGTGTATGGAGAAGTGGGCAGGGAAAAATGGTTCTGGAAAAGCTATGCCTCATTTTCTGTTTATTTGCATTTCATATTTTTTTCAGCTGATATGTACACGTAGATTAACATAAGCTAATTTGAGGGCATAAATTAGTGGTTGGGGAGAGAGGCCAGTGAATTCAATTTCCATTTCTGAGTCATTTATCTAACATAACACGGGGGAAGGGTTTTAAGCACAAGGAGGTAACATTAAGATGCAGCACTCTGCTTCTACTTTTGAAATTTAAAGACTTTTGAGAAATACTGCAAGTGGGGTTGAGTATCCTCAAACTTTTGAGTTTGCTATTAAAAGTGTCTTCTTGTCCCTTCCTCCTTGAGCCTCCCCAGGAAGCATTTGACAGAACACTGTTCTGTCACTGCTAGAATGCAACAATTAGATGTCAAGGATGCAATTAGTCTAATAGAGCATTAAGACCTCAAAATCATGACATCTGAGACCAGGAAGCTATGAACTAGCAATTAAGAAACTACTTTGCACTTACTATTTCCCGGAAAGGATGTATTTGTGCATTTCCTGTGTGACAATGTTTATTCACCATAAAATCAGGCATCAGTTACATTCTTTAATCCCTATCTTGATTCTAGAAGAGCTGAAATGCCTGGTAGAAAGAATAATGTTGTATAAGCCACAAGGAGTACATACTACCAACATTGTCTTGCACCTCTGAAATAACTTTTAAGTGGCAAATCAAGCTGAGCTACAAATGACCAAACTCCATGTGACATGCTGGGGCAATCGAATCCAGCATTATAACTTATTAGGGATTTTACATGGACATAATGTAATGCCACAAGAGTTCTGTTATGATTTCTCATTAACATCCACTGCTTATATTTCCAAGTGTTATTGCTCTGTTACAGTGCACGCTGTTGTGCAAACAATAAATGCTATCAATATTCTTGCATTTATCTAAGTTCCAACTGCTTAAAATGTGATTTGTCCCATAAATACCTTCTCCCTTCACTATGTAACTAAGATTCTGACCAAACATCACTTCTGTCACAAATGGCCATGCAGTGAATTATGCTGAGTAATTGCTGGTTTTAAGAGCTCAGGGGAAAACAGTACTCCTTTAATTGAAAGAGAAAAAGAAGACTAAGATGAAGCATATAGGGCTGTTCTCTGCCAATAAAAACAGATTGTAAAGGTTGTGAGTTTCTAGGGACCAATTACAATTTAGCTTGCCTCACACAGTTTAGATGAGGAAATGATGGTCTCTGGGAGAAAATGGATGGTCTCTGTTCAGGAGAAAAAGACTGTCCATAACCTTTCTCCCATTGACTTCTCTGTCTCCTTGCTTTCCTGAGTAATACACAATTTTAAGCAAATATATATGTGAATATAATTATATTGATATTTATTATCTCTTGTTAATGTATAACTTGCAGATTTTTCTAGTGTGCCAAACAGCAATATGTTTTAGAACCAGGCAAAGAAGACGCCCTCATCCCATAATCACATAATGGCATTATATAGGCTATTTGAAGCTAAGAACCATGGAGATGACCTAGTCCTACATTCCTTCATAGGTGACTTTGATGAAACATGACAAAATTCTTATTTAAGGTTATATAGGTAGAGAACTGGCACTATGACACCCACTACAGAACTTGACTGCCAAGTGTTTCCTGATGTATATGAAAATCACTGGTGATTGCAGGAAAGATCCACTTTCTACCAGTTAGAATTAGAAGCCAATGCTAATGGAGAAGCTAGGGGTTGTACAGAGATTCATCCTTGTAAGAAAGGTCACAGAACTAGGCAAAGTGGGAAGTGAGTCTAATTTGATTCATGATTCTGAAGGTTTTGAATGGCACAATGCTTCCAGTATTTTTTCTTATTCTCTAAATATATCAAGGTGATTACCAAAAGTATTTCTACCATAGGGCCTAACAGCCCCTCAGTACAGAGGCCTGTGTTGTAAAATAGATGAGCTAGGAAACAAGTGTCTGATTGACTGTGCAGAATCTGAGTCCCGGGCATTTAGGATAAACCACAGATTTTGGATTCCTGAGGAATAGTACTAAACTCAGAGCCAATGTGGTCTAATGGGGAAAGGAGGTTTCTTTAACAATGGAGGAGGAGAACTGGCCTAGAACAACAAAGCTGGACTCCCATTAATGCCTACCAATCTTGGCTTATAACACATTGTGAACATTTCTCACCTTTAAGATGAGCTTCACAATGACAACCTGGATGCTGTATTTTCATACATTGTAGCTTTAAATAATATTATTTTCTAAATGTCAGGTGTAAGTAAATGTATATTGAAATTTTAGACACTTCAGATATTTTTGTAATTAGTTTCTTTACTAGCAAAAAAGTCAATCCCTCTGAACTAGATGACATATTTACCTATCTCGCTGGTTAACATTGTAGGTATAAGACTGAACTGTTAAACTATATGTTACCCTTAACAGGGTCTCTTTATGTCAGTTATATTGGGTCACCTCCTAAAATCAATGTAGTCACTGGGAAAAATGCTGTCAAATTCAAGCTTAGTTGGGGATAAGAAAGGTCACACTCATTATCTACTTTTTCCATGCAAACAAGTCAATATAGCATTTAAATATCAAGCAAGTTTAAAGAAATTTGTTTTTGTTTGCCTTTTAAAGCCTGACTGAAGGATTCAGCTGAATTTAAACAAGTTAATATTCATATTTTTATTGGATATTTTATTTATGTACATTTCAAATGTTATCCCCTTTCCCAGTTTACCCTCTGGAAATACCCTATCCCATCATCCCTACTCCTGCTTCTATGAGGGTGCACTCACACCCAACCTCCCACACCTGCCCCCCAGCCTTGATTTTCTCTTACACTGGGGTACTGAGCCTTCCCAGGACCAAGGTTCTCTCCTCCTATTGATGTCCAACAAAGCCTTCCTCTGCTACATATGCCGCTGGAGCAATGGATCCCTTCATGTGTTGGTTAGTGGTATAGTCCCTGGGAGCTCTGGGGTATCTGGATGGTTGATATTGTTCTTCCTATGGGGTTGCAAACCCCTTCAGCTCCTTCAGTCCTTTCTGTAACTCCTCCATTGGGGACCCAGTGCTCAGTCCAATGGTTGGCTGAAAGCATCTGCTTCTGTGTTTGCCAGTCTCTGGCAGAGCATCTCAGGAGACAACTGTATCAGCCTCCTGTCACCAAGCACTTCTCGGCATCTGTAATAGTCTGAGTTTTGGGGTCTGTATGTGGGATGGATCCCCAGGTGGGACAGTCTTCTCTGGATGGTCTTTCCTTCAGTCTCTAGAAGGCCTGCTCCACACTTTGTCTCCATATTTCTTCCCTTGAATATTTTGTTCCACTCTTTAAGAAGGACTGAATCATTTACCTTTTGGTCTTCCTTCTTCTTAAGCTGCGTGTGGTCTGTGAATTGTATTTTGGGTATTCCAAGTTTTAGAGCTAATATCCACTGATTAGTGAGTGCATAACATGTGTGTTCTTTTGAGTCTGAGTTACCACACAAAGTATGGTATTTTCTAATCCATCCATTTGCCAAATAATTTCATAAAGTCATTGCTTTTAATTGCTGCATTGTACTCCATTGTGTAAATGTTCTACATTTTCTGTATCCATTCCTCCATTGAAGGACATCTGGGTTATTTCCAGCTTCTGACAGTTTTAAATAAGGCTGTTTTAAACATAGTGGAACATGTGTCCTGGTTATATGTTGGAGCACCTTTTGGGTATATGCCCAGGAGTAGTATAGCTGGTTTCTCAAGTACAACATGTAAAATTTTCTGAGGAAACACACTTATTTCCAGAGTTGTTGCACCAGCTTGCAATACCACCAACAAGAAAGGAGCATTCCTCTTTCTCCACATTCTTGCCAGCATTTGCTGTTCCATGGGTTTTTGATCTTACCCATTCTGACTGGTGTGAGGTGGAATCTCAGGGTTGTTTTGAATTGCATTTCCCTGATGACTAAGGATATCAAACATTTCTTTAGGTGCTTCTCAGCCAGTTGCTATTTCTCAGTTGAGAGTTCTTTGTTTAGCTCTGTATCCCATTTTTAATTTGATCCTTTGATTCTCTGTAGCCTAACTTCTTGAGTTCTTTGTATATATTGGATATTAGCACTCTATTGGATCTATAGTTGGTAAAGATCCTTTCCCAATCTGTTGGTTGTTATTTTGTCCTATTGACAGTCTTCTTTGCCTTACAAAAAGAATCCAATTTCCTGAGGTCCCATTTGTTGATTGTTGATCTTAGAGCGTAAACTATTGATATTCTGTTATGGAAATTTTTCCTGTGCCCATGTGTTCAAGTCTCTTCCCCACATTCTCTTGAAAGAGTTTCAGTGCATCTGGTTTTATGTGGAGATTCTTGGTCCACTTGGACTTGAGCTTTGTACAAGGAGATAAGAATGGGTTGATGTGCATTTTTCTACATGTTGATTGCCAGTTGAACAAGGACAATTTGTTGAAAATGCTTTCTTTTTTCCACTGGATGTGTTTAGCTCCTGTGTCAAATATCAAGTGACCATAGGTGTGTGGTTTCATTTCTTTGTCTTCAATTCTATTCCATTGATCTACCATGTAATATTTATCACTATTTTTCTGTAGTACAGCTTTATATCAGGGATGGTGATTCCTCTAGAAGTTCTTTGATTGTTGAGAATAGTCTTCACTATCTTGGGATTATTGTTTTGCCAAATTAATTTGCAAATTGCTCTTTCTAACTCTAGGAAGAATTGAGTTGGAATTTTGATGGGGATTCCATTGAATCTTTAGACTGCTTTTGGAAAGCTGGCCATTTTTACAATATTAATCCTGAAAATCCATGAGCAGGGGAGATTTTTCCATCTTCTGAGATCTCTGATTTCTTTCTGCAGAAATTGACGTTCTTGTCATGCTGATTTTCACTTTCTTGGATAGAGTCACATCAAAGTATTATATATTATTTGTGACTATTATGAAGGGAGTCATTTATGTAATTTCATTCTCAGCCTGTTTATCCTTTGAGTAGATGAAGGCTACTTATTTGTTTGAGTTAATTTTACATTCAGCCACTTTGCTGAAGTTGTTTTTCAGGATTAGGAGTTCTCTGGTAGAATTTTTGGGGTCACTTAAGTATACTATCATATCATCTGCAAATCATGATATTTTGACTTCTTACTTTCCAATTTGTATTCCTTTGACCACCTATTGTTGTCTAATTGCTCTGGCTAGGATTATGAGTACTATATTGAATAGGTAGGGAAAGAGTGGGCCTCATTTTCTAGCATCTGATTTTAGTGGGATTGCTTCAAATTTCTCTCCATTTAGTTTGATGCTGGCTCCTGGTTTACTGTATATTGCTTTTACTATGTTTAGGTATGGGCCTTGAATTCCTGATCTTTCAAAGACTTTTATCATGAAGGCATGTTAAATTTTGTCAAATACTTTCTTAGCATCTAATGAAATGATGATGTGGTTTTGCTCTTTGAGTTTTTTTACAAAGTGAATTACATTGATGGATGTCCATATGTTGTACCATCTCTGCATCCCTGGGATGAAACCTACTTGATCATGACAGATGATCATTTTAATGTGTTCTTGGATTCAGTTTGCAAGAATATTATTATTTTTGCATCAATATTCATAAGTGAAATTGTTCTGGAGTTCTCTTTCTATGTTGGGTCTTTGTGTGGGTTAGGTATGAGCATAATTGTGACATCATAGAAAGGATTGGGTGGTGTGCTTTCTATTTCTATTTTGTGGAATAGTTCGAAGAATATTGGTATTAGGTCTTCTTTTAAGGACTGATAGAATTCTGCACTAAACCCGTCTGGTCCTGGGCTTTTTTTGGTTGGAAGACTTTTAATGACTGCTTTTAATTCTCTAAGGTTTATGGGTCTGTTTAAATGGTTCATTTGATCCTGATTTAAACTGGTATCTATCTATGAAATTGTCCACTTCATCCAGATTTTCCAGTTTTGTTGAGTATAGGCTTTTGTAGTAGAATCTGGTCATTTATTGAATTTCCTCAGTTTCTGTTGTTGTTTCTCCCTTTATATTTCTGATTTTGTTAATTTGGATACTGTCTCTGTGTCCTCTGGTTAGGCTAACTAAGTAAGGCTTTATCTATCTTGTTGATTTTCTCAAAGAATCAGATCCTGGGTTAGTATAATCTTTGTATTGTTCTTTTTGTTTGTACTTGGTTGATTTCAGTCCTGTGTTTGATTATTTCCTGCTGTCTGCTCCTGTTGGCTGTATTTGATTCCTTTCCTTCTAGAGATTCAAGATGTACTGTCAAGCTGCTAGTGTATGCTTTCTCAAGTTTCTTTTTGTAGGCACTCAGAGCTCTGAGTTTTCCTCTTTGCACTCCTTTCATTGTGTCCTATAAGTTTAGATATGTTGTGCCTTCATTTTCATTAAATTCTGAAAAGTCTTTCATGTCTTTCTTTATTTCTTCCTTGACCAAGTTACCATTGAGTAGAGCATTGTTCAGTTTCCATGTGTATGTTGGCTTTCTGTTGTTTTTATTGTCATTGAAGACCAGCCTTAGTCTATGTTGACTTGATAGGATGCATGGGATTATTTTGATAGTCTTGTATTTGTTGATGTATGTTTTGTGACCAATTTTTGGTCAATTTTAGAGAAGGTACCATGAGATGCTGAGAAAATGGCACATTCTTTTCTTTTAGTATGAAATAGTCTATAGATATGTTAAATATTTTTGCTTCATTACTTCTGTTTGTTTCAGCATGTCTCTTTTAGCTTCTGTTTCCATGATCTGTCCATTGGTCAGTGTAGGGTGGTAAAGTCTCCCATGATTATTGTGTGAGGTACAATGAGTGCTTCGAGTTTTAGTAATCTTTCTTTTATGAATATGGGTGCCCTTGCATTTGGAGCAGAGATGATCAGAATTAAGGGTTCATCCTGGTAGAGTTTTTCTTTGAGGAGTATGAAGTATCCTTCCTTATCTTTTTTGATAACTTTTGGATGAAAGTCGATTTTATTCAATTTTAGAATGGCTACTCCAGTTTGTTTCTTGGGTCCATTTGCTTGGACTGTTTTTTTCTAGGCTTTTATGTTCAGGTAGTGTCTGTCTTTGTCACTGAGGTGCATTTCCTGTATGCTGCAAAATGCTGGGTCCTGTTTATGTATCCTGTATGTTAGTCAGTGTCTTTTTATTGGGGAATTGAGTTTATCGATTTGAAGAGATATTAAGGAAAAATGATTATTGCTATCTGTTATTTTTGTTGTTAGAGGTAGAATTATGTTTGTGTGGTTATCTTCTTTTGTGTTTGTAGGAAGAAGAATAATTTCTTACTTTTTCTAGGGTATAATTTCCCTCTTTGTGTTGGAGTTTTCCATATATTATCCCTTGTATGGCTGGATTTGTGGAATGACATTGTTTAAATTTGTTTTTGTTATGGAATATCCTGTTTTCTCCATCTATGTTAATTGAGAGTTCTGCTGGGTATAGTTGCCTATGTTGGGTTTTGTGTTTTCTTATGGTCTGTTTGACATTTGCCTAGTATCTTCTGGCTTTTAGTGTCTCTTTTGAGAAATCTTGTGTAATTCTGATAGATCTGCCTTTATATGTTACTTGACTTTTCCTTTACTGTTTTATTTCTCTGTTTTGTGCATTTGTTGTTTTGATTATTATGTGATGGCAAGAATTTCTTTTCTTGTCCATTCTATTTGGAGTTCTATAGCTTTTTTGTATGTTTATGGGCATCTCTTTCTTTATGTTAGGGATGTTTTCTTCTATATAATTTTGTTGAATATATTTATTGGACCTTTAAGTTGGAAATCTTGATATCTTCTATACATAGTATCCTTAGGTTTGGTCTTCTTGTTTTGTCCTGAATTTCCTGGATGTTTTGTGTTTGGAGCTTTTTTCATTTTCCATTTTCTCTGACTGTTATGTCAATGTTTTTTATGGTATCTTCTGCACCTGAGAGTCTCTCTTCTATCTCTTGTATGCTATTGGTGATGCTTGCATCTATGAGTCCTGATCTCTTTCCTAGGTTTTCTATCTCCAGGGTTGTCTTCCTTTGTGATTTCTTTATTGTTTCTACTTTCATTTTTAGATCCTGGATGAATTTGTTCAATTCCTTCACCTGCTTGATTGTATTTTCTTTTAATTCTTTAAGGGATTTTTGTGTTTCCTTTTTAAGGGCTTCTATCTATTTACCTGTGTTTTCCTGTAGGTCTTTAAGGGAGTTATTTATGTCCTTCTTATAGTCCTCTATCATCATGAGATGTGGTTTTAAATCTGAGTCTTGATTTTCTGTTGCATTATGATATCCAGGTCTTGCTGTAGTGGGAGAACTGGGTTCTGATGATACCAAGTAGCCTTGGTTTCTGTTGCTTTGATTCTTGTGCTTGCCTCTCGCCATCTGTCTATCTCTCATGTTAGGTGATCTTGCTGTCTCTGTAAGGAGCTTGACCATCCTGTGATCCTATGAATCTGTGATCTTAGGTGTGTCAGTACTCTTGGGAAACCAGCTCTTTCTGGGCTGGCTATGGGTCTAGAGATCTGTGCCACAAGGTTAACTCCATGGTGCAGATGGAGACCAGAAGGGTCTTGTCCCCAGTTGCTCAGTGGTTCCTGAGTTCTGTGGTCTCCTGGGCAATCTCTCTTTGGCCAATTGTTGGGGCAAAAATGTTCATCTCTCCTGTGGACTTAGAAGTGACTGCACTTCTGGGAGACCAACTCTCTTTGAGTGGGATTTGGGTCTGGAGAGCTGTGCCATAGGGTTTACTCAGGGGTGCAGATGGAGACGAGAAGGTCATCCATTCACTTAATAAATATTTAGTATCTTTTCCATGCCAGGACTGTGGCTATTTGGATAGATTTCTATATTAGTATTATTTTTTGTTCCTTTACAAAACATACTCCTATTGTATGAGTCATTTTTGGATAACTTGAATAAAATAAAATTATCATATCTTCAATAATTTTCTAGAGACATACTCAATGAATGTCAGTATTGAGGAAATAAAGGAAGGTGTGAAGAACACAAAGGAAGACCTAAATAAGTCTCTGTGGAAATATCACTTTGTGCAGAGCTAGGTTTCAGCTGTGTGGATAGTCTAAATAATTTCCTCTTTTCACGCTTGGCCTACCCTCTACTCTTTACCAGCTTTCCAATTTCAACTTCCCATGGGGTTTTGCCTTCTTACAGCAATGCACATGGAGGTTTTGTTTTGTTTTGTTTTGTTTTGTTTTACCGGCATCCCCATGTAGGACAAGCATTGGATGTTGGATAAGCGAGTTTGATGATCTAATATCATTCTTCATTTGGGGGCTATAGACTTGCTGTTAAAAAATACTTTTCTAAGAAATTCAAACTCACAAATACATTTTTAAAACTCATTTCTAATATTTAATCCACACAGAATAGTAACTGATGAAAGGGCTATGTCACAGTCACATGGCTTTTGGACTGGGCACCACTGGAGAAACAAACTTGATTGGGGGGAGGTCCTCTCTTCCTAAAACACCATCAAGCTATTCTAATAAATATGTTTTATAGGTAAAGAATATGCTATGTGTGAATAAAGCTATGTGTCTGCTGCCCAGTTGATCAAATGTTGAGCAATTCCTGTTTATGTTTCTCTGCCTCACTCTGATTCACTGTTCTTTCCTTAGTAGAGGATTTGACCTCTGGCCAGGCTCCTTTTCCTTTTATATAGCCAATACAGCTGAGAAAATATGATTTCATTCCAAGAGTTTTTTGAGTTTTGTGCTTCAGTGTCCCTAGATAAGATAGAGCTCTACTGGCCAAGTGACAATGCTTCCCCAGATTTCTATACACTGGCACAGAAAAAAACTAAAAATAAATAACCAGCCTGGTTCCAGGGTTTAGATACAAGAACTACCAGAGATTCTTGGGCTAGAGGTAGTGCTCATGTTCTTTGTTAAGCAAGTCAACCAAACAAAAAATTATTTGTTGTTACAGATGGCAAGGAGAAACCTGGGTGGCATTTTGGGAAGTGAAATAAGCCAGTCACAGAAGAAGAAACATAACATGGTTCTACTATATGCACATACTATCAAATATACCCACGTCCCAGAAGCAGAAAGAAATGCTGGTGGTTGTCAGGAGTTGGGGTTGAGGGATGGGACCTTCATCCCATTATAACTAATTTATAGTGCCGGGATATCCTAGAGCTGAACTCTGTAGTAGTGCCCATAGTTAGCAATTTGGCACTGTGCAGTTTAAGTACAAAGAAGTACTTTGAAGTTTAAGGGGTTATATCTCATATAAGTATGTTTACTAGAAAACTAATCAGAAACAAAGCGCTACAAAAATTCTTGTGAGTGCCAGACATGTTTATTTCCTTGGTTGTAGTATCAGTCTGATAGTATTTTCAGATCTCAAACTCACTCAACTGTATCCATCAAATATGTGTAGGGCTTTTCTTATTTATTATATTTCAATGAAGCTGTCAGAGCAAACATGTATTTTAAAAGTTGCTTGTTGAATGAATGAAAGAATGAATGATTAAAATTGATTGTTATTTAACATTAAACAGATTTTCTAGACTGACAGGCTGTTATACTAGTTATCACTTTCAAAAGATAATATCAGACACATGGAAGACACTGACTGTCTTCTGTGTTGCTTTTTCCTCCAGGATGGGCATGACCACTGCTTCATGGATTTAGAGCAGATATGATTACCTGCATGAAATTACTGGGAGTCTTCTTCCGTTTTTTGATGTTATAGTAGTGGTAAACAACCATCTGGAACAGGCCTCCTTCATAATACAACTACACATAAATCACATAGGAAGACTGGTCAGAGGTACAGCTTTCAGGGACAGTTCATAGTATGGGTGAGACTCTCCAATACTGTATGAGTCTTCCATGCTGTAGTAGTGGGGAAGGAATATGTTTTTGCACAATTTCCCATAGATGATGTCATTGATGTTGGTTGCAAACTATGACTATATATTAAGTTTCTACTTCTGAAGACACTAAAAGCTCAAGTCACTATATATGAAGAACTCAATCTATTATTGAGAGAAAAGCGTCCTCCAAACTGACTAGAATTCATAGTGTTGAAAATAATATTTGGGCTTCTGCAGGACGATTTGTTTCCCAACTATGTGGACATGCTTGTTATGTTATCTGTATTCAAGGCAAGGTGTACCTGTTGATACCCTAGAACCATGACAACTATTGGTATAACAACTTATTTTCTTACTTTCTACAATAGGTGTGCTATATTTGGGTTGATAATCCCAGTAAAATATCTGTGGCTAGAGAACACTTGTTAAGTGGATTTAATGTGCCTATCAGGTTGCCTTCTAAATGTTTATCCTTAGGCCTGTAGTTCACTGATGCTGTAATCCATAGTGGAAACAAATTTCATTTTGGAGTAGATTACAGTTACTGCAGAGACTCATAACTAACAAATGTCTCAAGTATTTATTTTTGTCACTATGGCTATGGTATGGCAACTTTAAATATAATAAATAATTGTACAGTTGTGTCATCTCCTTAAAGTTGAGGAAACATTGTAGAATACAGGAGGAATCAAGTCATTAACAAGTGGAGGAAAGGGTAGAATGTTGTGTACATCTTCCCAATGAGTTAGACATCACTGTTTCTGTATTGAATTAAAGCATGAGCTCTTGTCTATTAAAGTTTCTTTACAAATTGGAGAGGAAGGAAGAGCTTACAAGGCTAATAGGACCTGCCATACCCAAGATGCTCATGGGGATCACAAGTACAAGATTTTCAGGAGACCTATTCTTTCCTGAGAAATGATTGAGATAAGACTCTTTAGAGGTACTGCAGCTCATAAGTGGCATATATGATTTCCTGGTAATTTCATTTCTTTTGAGTCACCATAGTTCTGTAAATTATAAACCAAAATTATAATTGACTGTACACAGATAAAAGCCTTCCTTTAGTCTTTCAGTGCTCTATCTATGTGATATGAAGAGGTTTCATGCTTCCTCGGGAAAAGCAATGCAACAATGAGAAAATTCATAATATTGACCTGAAAATAGTAAGGGCATCAGACTAGGAAAAATTGGAAAATCATGTTTAAGGTGTTAGCATTCAATTTACTAATTAAGGTGATGTAAAATTCAAAATATTGATATTTTCCTGGTATTTTTAGTCTGTTTATCTTGACTCATTTTGAAGACTAATATGCTGGCTGGTAGTAGTTAATCCATGGCTTTCAAAAATATTTTTTGATACTTTATTTACATTTCACATGTTTTCCCCTTTCCAGGTCTCCCCTTTGGAAACCCCCTATCCCTTCCGCCCTCCCCTGCCTCTATGAGGGTATTCCCCCACCCGCCCAACCACCCACTCACTTCCATCTTCCCTCCCTGGCATTCCCCTATACTTGGGCATCTAACGCCTTCAGGCCCAAGGGCCTGTATTAGTTTATTAGTCAAACAAAATCTATCACAATTTTTCATTATCAGTCATTTTTCACCTTTTTATTCATTATTTTATATTTAATTTTAAAACTATTCTATGGTACTTGATAAGTGTTGATACAATAACCATGTGTGCTTATAGGTAAAATATAATGAACTGATTCTGTACATAGGGATCAAATTGTGGTACACATATACACCATATTGAAACTGCATCATTACTTTCTGGTGAATATCTTCCAAATCTTCTCTTCTGATTACTGTAAGATACATTTTAATGCATTTGTGTGAATTATATTACCAGCTGTTAAACCTCTCTTCATTATTTCTTATACCTGCTCTCATTCAGAACATGATTCTTTCCTAGATAAGTAAAATGACTTTTACTATTTTAATATGATTATTTTCTCCATTCTAGAATCATACTAGACTATTATATACTTCATTCAATTAGAAAATGCTATTATTCATGCTTGGGATGATTTCCAGTGATGTTCCCTGTCATATGTCATGTCCTTCCTTCTTGGCACAGATAATCATTTTTATGAGATAAGCAAGACATAGGAATGTAATGAATACGATTACGAATCAATTTGGAGTGTGGTCTTGGTGGATTACTTCAGATTAGTAGGCATGAGAATTCTGTCCAGATGGCAGCGACAGTCTTTGAAAACAGTATTTTAATTCCATTCTTGAATCAGCTTATTTCTTCCTGTTGTTGATTCTTTTGTAGATGTTTCCTTTTTTTTTTTTCTATTTTTATTTTTTTTATTTAAAAAAATTTTTTTTGATACTTTATTTACATTTCCAATGTTTCCCCTTTTCTGGGTCTCCTCTTTGGAAACCCCCTATCCCCTCCCCATCCCCGCCTCTATGAGGGAATTCCACCTCCCACCCACCTGCCCACCCATTCCCATATTCCCACCTTGACATTCCCCTTTACTGGGGCCTCTAACACCCTCAGGCCCAAGAGCCTCTCCTCTCCCTGATAGCCAACGAGGCCATCCTCTGCCACATACGTGGTCCAAATCATGGGTCCATAGATGTGTATTCTTTGGTTGGTGGTCCAAACTCCAGGACGACCCGGGAGGTGGTCAGGCCGATTGACGCTCTTGCTCCCTCCATGGGGCTGCAAATTCCCTCAGCGCCTTCAGACCTTTCTCCAACTCCTCCATCTGGGACCTCACTCTCAGTCCGGCGGTTACTGTAAAGTGAAACTTGGGCATTCTGAACTTTTGGGCTAATATCTACTTATCAGTGAGTACATACCATGTTCTTTCTTTTGTGACTGAGTTACCTCGCTCAGGATGATATTTTCAAGTTCCATCCATTTGCCTGCAAATTTCATGAAGTCATTGTTTTTAATAGCTAAGTAGTACTCCATTGTGTAGATGTACCACATTTTCTGTATCCATTCCTCTGATGAGGGACATCTGGGTTGTTTCCAGCTTCTGGCTATTATAAATATGGCTGCTATGAACATAGTGGAGCTTTGTAGATGTTTCCTAATGACTAAGGATGGAGAGCCCTGCCAAGCTAACTGATGATCTGGGATCAAGTATAAGAACAGGAAGGACTCAGATGAAAACACTTTGCATTAATTTGTAATAACCAGATCTTGTGACTGGTTCACATGAACACAAAGTCAGAAGTTTTGTTTGGTCAAAAAAAATCTGTATTTTAATTTTATTTAACATTATTTTGTCTTTAAAATTGATACTGCTAGTGCACCAAGCCTCTGAGACCTCTAAGTAGAAAGATATGTGATTGTTCTAACAGCTTCTGTGGTTCCTGCTGCCTGAGGTCTAAAATATTACACAGCCCCACATCTTACCATGAGAATAATTTCTGTCTGGTACCCTAATTACATGTGCCCTGGTACACAGCACAGCAATCTCTGGATTGCCTTTCCTTCAGTCTGTGTTTCATGCTTTGTCCCTGTATTTCCTTTAAATAGGAGCAATTCTGGGTTTAAATTTTTGAGATGGGTGGGTAGTCCATTTATCCTTTGAGTTGAGCAAGGCTACTGATTTGTTTGAGTTAATTTTATAATCAATCACTTTGCTGAAGTTGTTTATCAGGTTTAAGAGTTCTCTGGTGGAATTTTTCAGGTCATTTAAGTATACTATTGTATCATCTGAAAGTATGATATTTTGACTTCTTCCTTTCCAATTTGTATCCCTTTGACCTCCTCTTGTTGTCTAATTGTTCTGGCTAGAACTTTGAGTACTATATTGAATAGGTAGGGAGGAAGTGCGCAGCCTTGTCTAGTCTCTGATTTTAATGGGATTGCCTTAAGTCTCCATCCATTTAGTTTGATGTGGGCTACTGGAATGCTGTATATTGCTTTTAATATGTTTAGGTATTGGCCTTGAATTCCTGATCTTTCCAACATGAAGATGTACTTTTTCAAAATATGAGATGATCATGTGGATTTTTTCTTTAAATTTGTTTATATAGTGGATTTTATTTATGGATTTCCGGGTATTGAACCATTCCTGTATCCCTTCGATGAAGTCTACTTGATCGAGGTGAATGATTGTTTTGATGTGGACTTGGATTCGGTTTGATAGAATTTTATTGAGTATTTTTGCATCAATACTCATAAGAGAAATTGGTCTGAAGTTCTCTTTCATCTTTGAGTGTTTTTGTGATTTTGGAATAAGCATAGTAACTTTGGCTTCATAGAACAAATTGAGTAGTGTTCCTTCTGTTTCTATTTTGTGGAATAGTTTGAGAAGTATGGGTATTAGGTCGTCTTTGAAGGTCTGGTAGAACTCTGCACTAAAACCATCTAGTCTTACGCTTTGTTTTGTTGGAAGAATTTTAATGACTGCTTCTATATCTTTAGGGGTTATGGGATGCTTTAGATGGTTTATCTAGTCCTGGTTTAACTTTGATACCTTGGTATTTTTCTAGAAAATTGCCCATTTCATTCAAATTTTCCAGTTTTGTTGGTTATAGTGTTTTGTAGTAGGATCTGATATTTGAATTTACTCAGTTTCTGTTATGTCTCTTTTTTCATTTCTGATTTTGTTAATTTGGATACTGTATCTGTACCCTCGGGTTACCTGGCTCAGGTTTTATCTATCTTGTTGATTTTCTCAAAGAACCAGCTCCTGATTTTGTAGATTTTTTTTGTATCGTTCTTGTTTCTACTTGTTGGATTTCAGATCTTGTTTCTACTTGTTTCAATTATTTCCTGCAGTCTACTCCTCTTTGCTGTATTTGCTTCTTCTTCTTCTAGAGCTTCAGGTGTGCTGTGAAGATGCTAGTGTAGGCCCTCCCCAGTTTCTTTTTGGAGGCACTCAGAGCTGTGAGTTTTCCTCTTAGCACTGCTTTCATTGTATCCCATAAGTTTGATTGTGTTATACCTTCACTTTCATTAAATTCTAAGAAGTCTTTAATTCCTTTCTTTATTTCTTCCCTGACCAAGTTATCATTGAGTAGAGCATTGCTCAGTTTTCATGTGTTTGTGGGCTTTCTGGTGTTTTTGTTGTTATTTAAGACCAGCCTTAACCAGTATGATCTGGTAGTATGCATGGGATTATTTTGATCTTTTTGTATCTGTTGAGGCCTGTTTTGTGACTGATTTTATGGACAATTTTGGAGAAAGTACTATGATGTTCTGAGAAGAAGGTATTTTCTTTTGTTTTAGAATGAAATGTATGGCTATCTTTTAAATCCATTTGGTTTAGGATTTCTGAGAATTTCAATGTGTCTCTGTTTAGTTTCTGTTTCCATGATCTGTCCATTCGTTAGAGTGGGGTGGTGAAGTCTCCCACTATTATTGTATGAGATTCAATGTGTGCTTTGAGCTTTAGTAACATTTGTTTGACAAATTTGTGTGGACTTGCATTTGGCCATAGATGTTCAGAATTGAGAGTTCACCTTAGTAGATTTTTTCTTTCATGAGTATGAAGTGTCCTTCCTCATCTATTTTTATAAATTTTGGTTGAAAGTCAATTTTATTCAATATTAGAATGACTACTCTAGCTTGTTTCTTGGGACCATTTGCTTTGAATTGTTTTTCAGCCTTTTGCTTTGAGGTAGTGTTAGTATTGGTCATTGAGGTTCATTCCTGTATGCAACAAAATGCTGGGTCCTGTTTACATATCCATTCTGTTAGTCTATGTCTTTTTATTGGGGAATTGAGTCCACTGATGTTAAGACATTACAAAAAAGTGATTGCTGCTTCCTATTGTTTTTGATACTATTTTTATATTTGTGTGGCTATCTTTTTTGGGGGGTTGTTGAAAGAAGATTACTTTCCTGCTTTTTCTAGGTTGTAGTTTCCCTCCTTGTGTTGGAGTTTTCCATATATTATCCCTGGTAGGAATAGATTTGTGAAAAGATATTATGTAAATTTGTTTTTTCATGAAATATCTTGGTTTCTCCATCTATGGTAATTGAGAATTTTGCTGGGTATAGTAGTATGTGCTGGCATTGGTGTTTGCTTAGGGTTTGTTTAACAACTGATAGGGATCATCTTGCTTTTAGAATCTCTGTTGTTTTGTCTGGTGTAAATCTGATAGATCTGCCTTCATATGTTACTTGACCTTTTTCCCTTACTTCTTTTAATACTCTTTTCCTGTTTTGTTCATTTTGTGTTTTGATTATTGTGTGACAGGAGAAATTTCTTTTCTGAGGTTCTGTAGGCTTCTTATATGTTTATGGTCATCTCTTTCTTTAGTTTAGGGTTATTTTCTTCTATAATTTTGTTGAAACTATTTACTGGTCCTTTGATTTGGGGAACTTCACTCTTTTCTATACTTATTATCCTTAGGTTTGTTCTTCTCATTTTGTCCTGAATTTCCTGGATGTTTTGGATTAGGACCTTTTTGCATTTTGCATTTTCCTTGACTGTTGTGTTAATGCTTTCTATGGTATCTTCTGCACCTGAGATTCTCTCTTCTATCTCTTATATGCTGTTGGATATGCTTGCATCCTTGAATCCTGATGTATTTCCTAGGTTTTCTATCTTCAGGGTTTTCTGCCTTTGTGATTTCTTTATTGTTTCTATGCCTACTTTTAGATCCTGGATGGTTTTGTTTAATTTCTTCACCTGTTTGATTGTGTTTTCCTATATTTCTTTAAGAGATGTATGTGTTTCCTCTTTAAGCTCTTGTATCTGTTTACCTGTGTTTTCTTGTATTTCTTTAAAGGATTTATTTATGTTCCTTATTATCATCATGAGATGTGATTTTAAATTCAAATCTTGTTTGTCTGGTGCATTGGGATATCTAGGTCTTGCTGTAGTGGGAGAACTGGGTTGTGCTCATTACAAGTAGACTGGTTACTGTTGCTTAGACTCTTATGCTTGCCTCTTGTCATCTTGTATTCTCTGGTGTTAGCAGGGTTTGCTGTCTATGACCGTAGCTTTTCCCTTCTGTGAACCTGTGAACCTGTGATCTTAGGTGTGTCAACACTCCTGTAAGACAAGATGTCTTTGGGCAGGATTGGGGAGTATGGAAAGTGTGGCACAGGTTTAGCTCTGTGGCACAGATGGAAACCAGAAGGATCATGTCCATGTCTGCTCTAGGATTCCTGGGTCCTGTGGGCTGGTCCCAATTGGGCCACATATTTGGGCAGTTGTGGTGGTCTACCTGTGATTTTAGCTGTGTCAGCACACCTGGGAAACAAACTGTCTTTGGGTAGGATTGGGGCACAAAAGTCTGTGGCATGAGGACTGCTCTGGTAACTGACTGCTTTTTAAAACCCACCTGCCCACTCCTGTCTTCCCTCCCTGGCATTCCTGTATACCAGGGCATCTAACACTTCAGAATCAAGGGCCTCTCCTCCCACTGATGGCCAACAAGGCCCTCCTCTGCCACATATATGGCCAACACCATGGGTTCCTTCAAATGCATTCTTTGGTTGGTGGTCCAGTCTCTGGTAGCACTGTGGGGCCTGAGCAGTTGACACTGTTGCTCCCTCCTCATGGAGCTGCAAACTCCCTCAGCTCCTTCACTCCCTTCTCCAACTACTCCATCTGGAACCTCACTCTCAGTCCAAGAGTTGCTGTGAATTGAATCATAGGTGTTCCGAACTTTTGGGCTAATATCCGCTTATCAGTGAGTATATACTGTGTTTGTTCATTTGTGACTGAGTTACCTCACTCAGGATGTTTTAAAGTTCCATCCAGTTGGCGACTAATTTCATGAAGTCATTGTTTTTAATAGCTGAGTAGTATTCCACTGTGTAAATGTACCACAATTTCTGTATCCATTCCTCTGCTGAGGGACATCTGGGTTGTTTCCAGCTTCTGGCTATTATAAATATAGCTGCTATGATCATAGTGGAACATGTATCCTTATTATATGTTTGAGCATCTTCTGAGTATATGCTCAGGAGTGGAAAAGCTGCGTCCTCAGGTAGTATTATGTCCAATTATCTAAGGGTTCGCCAAACGGATTTCCAGAGTAGTTGTACCAGCTTGCAATCCCACCAACAATGGAGGAGTGTTACTCTTTCTCCATCCCCTCACCAGCATCTGCTGTCACCTGAGTTTTTGATCTAAGCCATTCTGACCGGTGTGAGTTGGAATCTTAGACTTGTTTTGATTTACATGTCCCTAATGACTAAGGATGTTGAACATTTCTTTAGGTGTTTCTCAGCACTTCGAGTTTCCTCAGTTGAGAATTTTCTGTTTAGCTCTGTTCCCGATTATTTTTTTTTTTGATAGGGTTATTTGGCTCTCTGGAGTCTAACTTCTTCAGTTCTTTGTATATATTGGATATTAGCCCTCTCTCAGATGTACGATTGGTAAAGATCTTTTCCCAATCTGTTGGTTGTTGTTTTGTTCTATTGACAGTGTCCTTTGCCTTACAGAAGCTTTGCAATTTCATGAGGTCCCATTTGTCTATTCTTGATCTTAGAGCATAAGCCAATGGTGTTCTGTTCAGGAACTTTTCCCCCGTACCCAGGTGTTCGAGAGTTTTCCCCACTTTCTCTTCTATTAGATTCAGTGTATCTGGTTTTGATACACTGATCCTTGATCCACTTGGACTTAAGCTTTGTACAGGGAGATAGGAATGAATCAATTTGCATTCTTCTACATGTCGACCGCCAGTTGAACCAGCACCATTTGGTGAAAATGCTGTCATGTTTCTACTGGATGGTTTTAGATCCTTTGTCCAAGGTTAAGTGACCATAGGTCTGAGTGTTTATTTCTCGGTCTTCAATTTTATTCCATTGATCTACCTGCCTATCACTGTACCAATTTCATGTAGTTTTTATCACTACTTCTCTGTAGTACAGCTTGAGGTCAGGGATGCTGATTCCCCCAGAAATTCTTTTATTGTTGAGAATAGTTTTTGCTATACTGTGTTTTTTGTTATTGCAAATGAATTTGAAAATTGCTCTTTCTAAGTCTAAGAAGAATTGAGTTGGGATTTTGATGGGGATTGCATTGTATCTGTAGATTGCTTTCAGCAAGATGGCCATTTTACTATATTAATCCTGCCAATCCATGAGCATGGAAGATCTTTCCATCTTCTGAGGTCTTCTTCAATTTCTTTCTTCACAGATTTGAAGTTCTTGTCATACAGCTCTTTCACTTGTTTGGTTAAAGTCATACCAAGATATGCTATGTTGTTTGTGACTATTGTGAAGTGTGCCATTTTACGAATTTCTTCCTCAGCCTGTTTATACTTCAAATATAAGAAGGCTACTGATTTGTTTGAGTTAATTTTGTATCTGGCCACTTTGATTAAGTTGTTTATCAGCTTCAGCAGTTCTCTGTTGGAATTTTTCAGGTCACTTAAGTATACAATCATATCATCTGCAAATAGTGATATTTTTTTTTCTTCCTTACCAGTTTGCATCCCTTTTACCTCCTTTTGTTGTCTAATTGCTCTAGCTAGAACGTCAAGTACTATATTGAATAGATAGGGAGAGAGAGGGCAGCCTTGTCTAGTTCCTGACTTTAGTGGGAATGCTTCAAGATTCTCTTTGTTTAGTTTGATGTTGGCTACCGCTTTGCTGTATATTGCTTTTACTATGTTTAGGTATGGGCCTTGAATTCCTGATATTTCCAAGACTTTTATCATGAAGGGATGCTGGATTTTGTCAAATGCTTTTTCAGCATCTAATGATATGACCATGTGGGTTTTTTCTTTGAGTTTGTTTATGTGGATTACATTGATGGATTTCTGGGTATCGAACCATCCCTACATCCCTGGGATGAAACCTACTTGATCATGATGAATGATCTTTTCGATATGTTCTTCGAATCGATTTGCAAGAATTTAATTGCGCATTTTTGCATCGATATTCATAAGGGAAATTGGTCTGAAGTTTTCTTTCTTCGTTGGATCTTTGTGAGGTTTTGCTGTCAGTGTAACTTTGGCCACATAGAATGAATTGGGTAGTGTTACTTCTGTTTCTATTTTGTGGAATAGTCTGAAGATAAATTGGTATTAGGTCTTCTTTGAAGGACAGATAGAATTCTATACTAAACCCATCTGGTCCTGGGCTTTTTTTGGTTGGGAGACTTTTAATGACTACTTCTATTTCTTTAGGGGTTATGGGGTGGTTTAGATGGTTTATCTGACCCTGACTTAACTTTGGTATTTGGTGTCTGTCTAGAAATTTGGCCATTTCCTCCAGATTTTCCAATTTTATTGAGTATAAGCTTTTGTAGTAGGATCTGATGATTTTTTTAACTTCCTTACATTCTGTTGTTATATCTCCCTTTTCTTTTCTGATTTTTAAAATTTGGTTACTGTCTCTGTGCCCTCTGGTTAGTCTGGCTGAGTTCATCTATCTTGTTGATTTTTTCAAAGAACCAGCTGTTCGTTTTGTTGATTCTTCGTATAGTTCTTTTTGTTTCTACTTGGTTGATTTCAGCCCTGAGTTTGATCATTTCTTGCCTTCTACTCCTATTTGGTGTGTTAGCTTCTTTTTATTCTAGAGATTTCAGGTGTGCTGTTAAGCTGCTAGTTTATGCTCTCTACAGTTTATTTTTGGAAGCACTCAGAGCTATGAGTTTTCCTCTTAACACTGCTTTCATTGTGTCCCATAATTTTGGGTAAGTTGTATTTTCATTTTCATTAAATTCTAAAAAGTCTTTTATTTCTTTCTTTATTTGTTCCTTGACCAAGTTGTCATTGAGTAGAACGTTGTTCAGCTTCCATGTGTATGTGGGCTTTCTGTTGTTATTGTTGCCATTGAAGACCATCCTTAATCCATAGTGATCTTATAGGAGGCATGGGATTATTTCAATCTTCTTATATCTGTTGAGATTTGTTTTGTGATCAATTACATGGTCAAGTTTGGAGAAAGTACCATGAGGTACTGAGCAGAAGGTATATTCTTTTGATTTAGGATGAAATGTTCTATAGATATATGTTAGTTCCATTTGGTCCATAACTTCTTTGTGTTTCACTGTGTCTTTGTTTATTTTGTGTTTCCACATTCTGTCCATTGATGAGAGTGGAGTGTTGAAGTCTCCCACTACTATTGTGTGAGATGCAATATGTGATTTGATCTTTAGTAACTTTTCTTATATGAATGTGGATGTCCTTTTATTTGGAGCATAGATGTTCAAAATTGAGAGTTCTTCTTGGTAGATTTTTCCTTTGAAGGGGATGAAATGTCCTTCCTTATCTTTTTTGATGACTTTTGGTTGAACGTTGACTTTATTTGATATTAAAATGGCTAATCCTGCCTGTTTCTTGAGACCATTTGCCTGGAAAATTGTTTTCCAGCCCTTAACTCTGATATAGAGTTTGTATTTAACACTGAGGTGTGTTTCCTGTATGCAGCAAAATGCTGGGTCCTGTTTATGTACCCAGTCTGTTAGCCTATGTCTTTTTATTGGAGAATTGGGTCCATTCATGCTAATAGATATTAAGGAATAGTGAGTGTTGCTTCCCGTTATTTTTGATGTTATTTTTATGTTTGTGTGGTTATCTTCTTTTTGGTTTGTTGAAAGATTATTTTCTTGCTTTTTCTAGGGTGTAGTTTTTCTCCTTGTGTAGGTGTTTTCCATGTGTTATCCTTGGTAGGGCTGGGTTTGTGGAAAGATATTGTGTAAATTTGGTGTTATCATGGAATATCTTGGTTTTACCATCTATGGTAGTTGAGAGTTTTGCTGGCACTTGTGTTCTCTTAGAGTCTGTATGATATCTGTCCAGGATCTTCTAGCTTTCATAGTCTCTGGTGTAAAGTCTTGTATAATTTTCATAGGTCTGCCTTTATATGTTACTTGAGCTTTGTGCATTTGGTGTTTTGACTATTATGTGATGGGAGGAATTTCTTTTCTGGTACAATCTATTTGGAGTTCTGTAGGCTTCTTGAATGTTTATGTTCATCTTTTTCTTTAGGTTAGGGAAATTTTCTTCTGTAATTTTGTTGAAGATAGTTTCTGATACTTTAAGTTGGGAATCTTCACTCTTTTCTATACTTATTATCCTTAGGTTTGGTCTTTGTATTGTGTCCTAGATTTCCTTGATGTTTTGGGTTAGGAGCTTTTTATGTTTTGCATTTTCTTTGACTGTTGTTTCAGTGTTTTCTATGGTATCTTCTGCACCTGAGATTCTCTCTTCGATCTCTTGTATTCTGTTGGTAATCTTTGCATCTATGACTCCTGATCTCTTTTCTAGGTTTTCTATCTCCAGGCTTGACTCCATTTTTGTCTCCCTTTTCTTTATTGTTTCTTTTTCCATTTTTAGACCTTGGATGATTTTGTTCATTTCCTTCACATGTTTGATTAGGTTTTCCTGTATTTCTTCTTTAAGGGCTTCTTTCTGTTTACCTTTGTTCTCTTGCTTTGCTTATATTTCTCTAAGAGTGTTATTTATTTCCCTCTTAAAGTCTTCTATCATCATTATGAGAGGTAATTTTAAATCTGAGTCTTGCTTTTCTGGTGTGTTGGAGTATCCAAGGCTCGCTGTGGTTGGAGAACTGGATTCTGATGATGCCAAGTAGCCTTGGTTTCTGTTGCTTATGTTCTTGCCCTTGCTTTTTGCCATCTGGTTATCTCTAGTGTTAGCTGGTCTTACTCTCTCTGACTACAGCTTGTCCCTCCTGCAAGCCTCTGTGTCAGTATTCCTTAGAAACCAGCTCTCTCTGAGAGGAGTTTGGGTTTGGAGAGCTTTGGTACAGGGTCAGCTCTGGAATGCAGACAGAAATCAGAAGGATTCTGTCCCCAGTTGTTCTTTGGTTCCTGTGTCCTGATGGCTCTGCAAGGGTCCCTCCTGATTGAGGAATTTGAACAGAAGTGGTGGTCTTCCTGTGCTCAAAGGTGTTTCAGCACTCCTGGGAGACCAACTCTCTCCTGGCACTGATTTTGGAGCCCTGTGTCACAGGATCATCTCCCAGGCCACAGAAAGAAACTGGAAGGTCACTCCTCAGTCCCTGTGTCCTGAGGGTTCTGGGCGGGTCTCTCTGAGGAGAGGTACTGGCCTTTCCCCTGATCACAGACTTGCCCACACTCCTGGGAGGGTATCTCTTTCCTTGCCCTATTTTAGTACAGAGCCGCATGGCACAGACCACAGGTGTAACCTGGAAGTCTCCTGTCCCAGGCTGTTCCTAGGTGCCTGTGTCCTGAGGATTCTGGAGAGGTCCTGCTGAGCAGTGGTGCTCTTCTTACCTCCACCCATGGGCTTGTCCACACTCCTGGGTTGCTAGTTTTCTTCCAGTGCTATTTGGCTATGGAGATCTGTGGTACAGACTGAGATTCCTGGCTGCAGAAGGAAACTGAAAGGGTCCTGTCCCAGGTTGCTTGTAGGTCCCTGTGCCCTTGTGCTTCCGGGCAGGTCCTTCTGAGCAGAGGTACTCGCCTTACCCCTGATCAAAGGCTTCTCTACACTCCTTGGAAGGTAGCACTTTTCCTGCACTATTTGGAGATGGAGCTGCACGGCACAGACCACAGGCATAAACTGGAAGGCTCATATTTAATATTTTTAGTTTTAGTCTGCCATTGTATGTTTTGTTACTTTACACCTACATTTGATTTCTTGAATCAGTATATTGTGCAATAGCCCATGATTTCTTTATATAATAATTCTTATTTGAAACATTTTCTCAACCTCTGACTTAGGTCTTTTGTGTATTAAATATTATTGCAATAAGCCAAATGAAATCTCATGAGTGCCTGCTATTAAAGCTGGCAACATTTGCACAGCTTAATTTTCATTGTCATCTCTTTTACTTGTGCAACTGAAAACTTATTGTGCCATTATCAATGTTACATTACATTTTCAATCTTACTTTTTAAAGACAATTTTAACAACAGATTACATTTATATTCACAATCATCACACTTTCTTATACCAAACTCTGAATTTTAACATTTTTAGTGTTTTTCTCAGTCCTCTTCTATCAATGTATCCCATTCTTTTAAACAAGTCTCATTCATGTGGTTATTCTCTAATAGATTGCTAAT
The DNA here is from genome assembly GCA_028551405.1 of Uromys caudimaculatus. Classification (NCBI taxonomy): domain Eukaryota; kingdom Metazoa; phylum Chordata; class Mammalia; order Rodentia; family Muridae; genus Uromys; species Uromys caudimaculatus. Next base: position 84,614,989 of record CM052711.1, on the reverse strand, counting down.
AAAAGGCTGATCAATGTCAGTGAGAATTTTATTGAATCATCAAATGAAAAATCAGGAGAACCACATGAACTTCAGACCATAATAACCTATATCAATTTTCTTATTTAAAACGTAGAATGCTTGAACCATTTCTGAAACTTATGAGGAAAAGTCCAACATGGGTCAAAGCTCATTTTGTTGGTAGATATTTTGATACTTGATTCATATATGGGTTAAACATTTTAGAATGTGAGAAAACATTTCACCTTGTGTCTACACATAATGTAGGAGAAATTTCTTCTGTTATATTTTATTTTCATATAGATTTCCCACTTTCTTTTTGCTCGGTAATATAAGTAATCAATATATGTGATTTTCATTGGAGTGCCTTGCTAAACTTTTAGAGTTGTTGACATTTTATGTAAAGTTTGTCGGCAATAATCACATTGTTGATAGACATTTTCAAGCAGTTCATAGTAGCATTATTGCTGCTGCTTATGATCAGAGATTATGTTGTCCACTTTTTATATCATTATGTAAATCACTATGATACTCAACATATTCTGTTTGTTGTACAGGTGCTAAGGATGCTGGTGAATAAGAGATAAACATTTCTGTATGAAGTGGGTTTTGGCTAGAAAAGGATAATAATCAAAATAACTGTATTCTAGGTTAGATGATAGTATTGTGAGAATAGCAGCCTGCTAAAGCAGCTGGAGGAGCTGGACATTATAATGCATATTTGTAATCACAGAATTTAGTGGACTAAGACACCCAGATTGCTAGTTTGAGGTTAGCCTGTTCTATTTAGTGAATTTATTGCTAGTCTACATTACACATTGCTATCCATTTTCAGTTGTGGGGTGTGGGAGTCAAAAGATAAAAGACTGAAGTGCTACACAAATAAATTTGAATATGACTGTGAAGGTGCTGTGGAAGTTTATGATAGCAATGTCTGAAAACAGGAATTATAGACAGGTGATATTCATGAGGGACTAAATTGTCTTGATTTGGTGAGTTGAGCCATCCTTTTATCTGTCCCTGTATGCACACCTATCTCTTATTCTCTAAACATAGAAACGACCTGTTAGTAATTGTAAAATTGTACCATATCTTCTACTTCTTTATCTTCAAGATTGTCTAGAACAGGGGCTTCTGGAAATACCTTTGGATTTCACACAAAAATGATCAGATAGCAGAGTGTATGGCACTAGTGACAGTCACAAGTGACCCCAGATTTTAATTTCTTCCTAGAAGTTTCTTCTCCTTTTGACTGAAGGTTTTCCAGTAAGGGCTAGCTTTCCAGATTTCTGCTCCCCTCCACCACCACCCTTTTTACTGCTCTGCCTGAAATTATGTTTAATGGCAAGTCTTGAATCTGTTCAGGTTTATGCGACCAACTGCTAAGGTAAATAAACATCTCTGTGAGATGAGGGATAAGCTGGCATCAAGCAGCCCTCTTTTCTTCATGTGGTCTTACTGCTTTGGTAGCAGAACATGTTGCCACCCCATTCTGGACCTCAGTGGTCTTCCTTCATTTCAGCATTTGGGCAATCCTATTAAGCATTGTGTTTAGCTAGGACTGGTGGCAAATGCCTTTAATGCCAGCGCTCTGGAACCATAGGCTGGTCTACATAGCAAGTTACAGGACATCCCAGGTTACATAGTGAGACCCTGTCTCAAAATCTAAAGAAATTATGGTACTTGAATCTTCTCCATTTTTAGTGTCAATAGCTTACTTTAAACAAATAAGAGATTTTTTTAAAAAAATGTCCTTTATTATGTTTTAAATAAAAGAAATTGTTTAAATGATTATTATTTCAATTATTCATGTACATATATACAGAATGCAATAGTCAAATCAGGATCATTGATATTTTTGTTTGTTAAATGTCCTTAAATTTTTAAAGTAACTCGTAAGAATTGTACATTTTATGTGGTTAAATGTGGCATTCAAATGCATATTTATAATACATGTTTCAAACTTAGGTAATTAACATCTCTATCTCCTTATCTAAATGTTCTCTTTTTTTTGTTTGTTTTGTTTTTTGTTTTTTCGAGACAGGGTTTCTCTGTCCTAGAACTCACAATGTACACCAGGTTGGCCTAGAACTCAGAAATCCACCTGCCTCTGCTGGGATTAAATCCAAGTGCTGGGATTAAAGGCATGGATGCACCACCACTGCCCGGCTAGGAATGTTCATTCTTAAATGTTCTGGATTTTTTGTTAGTAGGCATCCAACGGTTGTAATTACAATTAAAGTAAATTTTTTAAAGCATAAGATTTAGACACACAGATTGAGTTCTGTGCCAGGACAGTGGGGAAGAAGTAAGAAGATGATAAAATGATTATATAAAAATATATAAAATGATTCTTCCATTCCAAGCATGTTAAAGGAAGACAGGTATGTTTACTATTTGACAATTGTCATGAACATACAGATTTCCCCACCTCCTCTCATTCTTGGTGTCCTAGAAAGCTGAAATCAATTGGTAACTGGGCTTCTTTCTCATCTAGTTTTTTGATTCAGGAGTAATCAACTTCCATGATTATTAACTTGTTAGTGCAATTCTTTCTCTCTGGCTCTATAAGACTTTTACCTGGATTTCACTTTAGGCCATTGAGGCTACTCAACCATAAAACCTGCAGGCTAACTCTCTGACTTCAAGGATGACACAATTTTTTTCCTTAGATGAAGTCAGTCTCTCCCAGAAAAAGAGACATTTTGATTAATTCAAACTCAACTAATTTGGGAACTTAATTTTAAAAAATCCTGTAATAATTCACAATTATTATCTAAACCCATGCAAGAGGAAGAAATATTTATTAAGATAGGTGTCCCTCTTTATTTAATAATGAAAATTAAGATATTAATCACAGAAAAGTCAAATGCAGGCTCATCTTATAACGATTTCAAGGCTCCAGTTTACTAAATTTATTTAAATAGATATCTTGTCTTTCATAAATATAAAACAAAATGTATTTTAAGATATCTAGGGTTTATTTTGGCTAAAATAAAGATATTTGATATGTCTTAATATTTTATTCAAATTTCTAAAATAATTTCTTGAATACTGCATTGTGTTGTTTACTTAAATTCCATGAACTTGTCTCCATATTTTATAAAATATACATCAGTGTCCAGGTCAAAGAACAGCACTAGGAGAAAGAACCAATAAAAACATTAATTCATTTTTAACTATTTCTGAAAGTCCATTGGGATCTTGTTGTTTGTTTTTATTTTTATTTTTTATTTATTTTATTTATTTTATTCAATTTAGTACTTTTTTCATTATTTTTTGATACTTTATTTACATTTCCAATCTCAAAGTCCATTGGGATCTTGTTGTTTGTTTTTATTTTTTTATTTTTTATTTATTTATTTTTTATTTAATTTAGTACTTCTTTTATTCAATTTAGTACTTTTTTTATTATTTTTTGATACTTTATTTACATTTCCAATGCTTCCCCTTTCTAGGTCTTCTCTTTGGAGACCAGCTATCTTTTCCCCCTCCCCCACCTCTATGAGGGAATTCCACCTCCCACCCACCCACCCACCCACTCCCATATTCCCACCTTGGCATTCCCCTTTACTGGTGCCTCTCCTCCCCATGATGGCCAACAAGGCCCTCTTCTAAAAGAACCAACATAGTATGTACTCACTGATAAGTGGATATTAGCCGAAACATTTGGAATACCCAAGTTTCATCTTACAGTAACTGTTGGACTGAGAGTGAGGTCCCAGATGGAGGAGTTGGAGAAGGGACTGAAGGACCTGAGGGAGTCTGTAGCCCTATGGAGGGAGCAACAGTGTCAACTGGTCTGAACCCCCCCATCTTCCTGGAGGCTGGACCACCAACCAAAGAATACATATGGAAGGACCCATGTTTGTTTTTTGTTTTTAATTCATGGTATCAGTGGGCCATTGATTCCTCTCTCCCTAGGTTAACTTTGAAATTTTGAAAAATAAAAATATTTTATAAGATAGGAAAGTGGATATTATAATTTGATTTCTGTTTCTGTGATAAACACCATAACTAAAAGCAACATACAAAAGGAAAAGGTTTACTTCAGGTTCCACTTATAGGCTACCATCCATCATTGGTGAAAGTCATGGTAGGAACTCAAGGCAGAAGCCTTGTTATAGGAAACATGAAAGAATGCTCTTTACTGGCTTGCTTTTCCTTGCTTCATTGGTTTGTTTTCTCATATAGGCCATACCTAGTTGCCTAGAAATGTAGTCAACCAGAATGGGGTAGACCCTCTCATATCAATCAAGATGATTTTGCAGATACATTGTCATAGGACAATCTGCTTTGGCCAATATTTCAGTTGAGAAATCCATGGATAACTTTGTCTGACAGGTGAAACTAGAACAATCATCAGCAATAATTTCTATGTATGTTGGAAACCAAATGATAAACGAATTTGTGTTTTTAATTAGGATGCTTTGCTTTCCTCAGATTGTGCTTGGAAAGTCATTCAAATATTGCAAACCATAAACTATTTTTCTCTTCAAATCACTCCAAGACTCCACAAATGGAAAAAAATCTCACAATGTCCAATCTCTTAAGAAATGGAAGCAATAGATATGAACGTTGTTAATGTTCTCTGGGCTTTAAGATTCATGTTATCCAGACTTTGGGGGAAATCTATAACTCAGCCATTAACCAAGTGTATGAAATCTGAAACTAACATGGACCATTATATTACTTTCACAAAGAATTATCTCTGATCACAAGCCAGTTTCTACTCAGGAGTTCTTAAGACAGACCCTTTATTCCTTTATAGTACTTTTTCTGATTTTCCAGGAGGAATTATAAAGAAAGCTGGCATGTTAATTAGGAAAAGTGCCTTCAAACATGTTTATGCTTTAGTACCAAGGCAAGAGAGTAGAAGTATGTCTTTCTTAATATTGTAAAAGAACAATTTTATAGGAAAACTTAAACAACTTTAATAGGTTGTGGCTGCAATATAGCCTTCAGAAAGCTGTTAAATGGTATTGTCTGCGGAGTAGGACATGGTTTGCAAATGATGTTTTGTCCCACTTACTGATTCAATAAAAGGAACCACTTTATGATTAATTCAAATCACACTCAAGCCATGAACAAGCTTAAGACAATCATGTTTTACAAATCCATTTATTTAAATGATCCTCTTCTTGGCTGTTGACATTCTAGCCCATGTAGGTATTTTACATTGCCTGTAAAGGCCACATAAAAAGACGAATAAAAAAACTAGCACACATTTCTTTAAGCAGTGACAGTTTGACTACAGGAATTAGAAAACTGTTTTCTCAGTACCAATTTTTGTATTTTCAAAAGTCACTTGAATTATTAGTCTCCCTTTACAGCACACCCATGTGTACAATTATCATGCCCATAGTTTTTACTTTTGGGGTTTGCATGCACAATAAAGTCACATGAAATCTTTCAGATATTTTGCCAGTTTTATCTGCACTGGCATCGCAGTTCTTTTGAACAACTGTATTTCTAATTTTTAAAAGCAAAGGATATGTGAAGGATGAGAAAAATGCTTGTTAAAAGGTAACAAAATGCTCCAGACAATGATTTTCTGCAAGTCGATTATTCTCACCATTTAAAGAAATGTCACCTTGAAATTACTAAGAAATTGCTTCAAATTAATTGGCCCATTTTATAGAAGAATTTCTGAACATCACAGCCCCTCCCACAAGCTTGTCTGTTTATCGTTTTGAATTTCCTCAAGTGTGGAGAGAAGCTCAATAAATTCCCTACAATTTGAAGAGTTGAATGGTAACATATGTACCTTACTTTGAAGTGGTTTTCTATGATTCAGATATTAAATGCTCCCTCCCAAACCCATGTTAACAGCTTTGACACAACACAGTGCTATTGGGAATTCATAAAATTGTATTTTCCTTAATTTATTTGTTTATTCACTTTACATCCTGATCGCAGCCACCATCTGTCCTCTTCTCTCAGTCCCACCCTCCTAGATGGCTCTCCCCATCCTCCCACCCCTTCACTGAAGGAGAACCTCCCTCTCCCCATAACTCTGGGTAACAATACAGCCTTGCAAACCATGTTATGTCCAGACTGAGCACATTCTCTACGTCCAGACAAGGCAGCCTAGCTATGGTAAAGGGATCCAAAGACAGTTAACAGAATGTGAAACAGAGGCAGTCCCAACTCCAATTATTAGTGGGTCCACATAAGTCCAATCTGAACATATGTATAGGGGTCTTAGGTACAGTCCATGATCTTTGGTTGGTGGTTCATTATCTGTGAAACTCCTTAGGCCTAGGTTATTTGGCTCTCTAGATTTTTGTGTGCTGTCCTTTCTTACTCCAGCTCCTTCAATTCTTCTAGCAATTCTTCCACAAAACTCCCTGAACTCTTCCAATTGTCTTTGGATCTCTGCATCTGTTTCCATCAGCTTCTGGATGAAGCTTCTCTGATGACAGTTATGGAAGGGTTGTGTTTGCAAGCATAGTAGAGTATCATTAAGAATCATGAGTTGGCTCTGTCCCATGGGGTAGATCTCAAGTTGGAGCAGTCATTGGTTGGCTCTCCCCTTGATCTCTCCTCCATCTTTATCCTTGAATATCTTGTAGGACATGGAAAATTTTTGGTCAGATGTTTCATGGGGGAGTTGATGTCTCCCTCGATTCAATGGAAGTTCTGCCGGGCTATAGTAGGTGGCCACTTCAGTCTCCATATTCTCTGCTACTAGGAGTCTCAGCTAAGGCTACCCCTATATCCTCCTAGTTGCCTCCTTTGTCCCAGGTGTCCAGCTTGCCCCAGAGATGAACATTCACCTCCAAATTTCCCTTCTCTTTCCCAGCCCTTTCATCTTCCACCCCTGCTTACCCCACACCTTAATCCTACCCCTTGTACTGGCTAGTTTTGTGTGTCAACTTGACAGAAGCTGAAGTTATCACAGAGTTGAAAAAATACTTCCACAAGATTCAGCAGTAAGGCATTTTCTCAATTAGTGATCAAGGCAGGAGGGTCTCTTGTGGGTGGTACTATCTGTGAGCTGGTAGTCTTGAGCTCTATAAGAAAGCCAGCTGAGCAAGCCAGGAGAAACAAGCAAGCCAGTAAGATACATTCCTCCATGGCCTCTGTATCAGCTCCTGCTCCTTGACCTTCTTGAGTTCCAGTCCTGACTTCCTTTCATGATGAACAGCAATTGGAAGAGTAAGTTGAATAAACCCTTTCCTCCCCAACTTGCATCTTGGTCATGATGTTTGGGCAGGAATGGAATCTTTGACTAAGACACCCCATTTCTCACCCCACACCCTGTCCCACCCAGTTCCTTCTTCAGTCCATTTTCACTGTCTGTTTTATTTTCCCTTTTGAGTGAGATTCAAGCATCCTCCTCTGGGCCCTCCTTGTTATTTAGCTTCTTTGGGTCTATGGATTGTAGTATGATTATCCTATACATTGTAGCTGATATGGAGTATATACCATGCATTCCATTCTAGGTCTGGGACAATACATTCAGAATGTTTTCTAGTTCCATCCTTCATTTTTATAATTTTATAATTTTCTTGTTTTTAATACCTGAGTAGTATTCCATTGTATAAATGTACCAAATTTTCTTTATCAAGTTTTTGGGACATCTGGGTTGTTTCCACTTTCTAGTTATTATGAATAAAGCTATTATAAATATAGTTGAGCACGTGTCCTTCTGGTATGGTGGAACACCATTGGGTATATGTCTGGGAGTGGTATAGGTGGGTCCTGGGATAGACATTTTCCTAATTTTCTGAAAAACTGCTAGACTGATTTCCAAAGAGTTATGTAAGTTTTCACATTCACCAACAATGGTGTAGGGTTACCCTTGCTCTACATCCTTGTTAGCCTGAGCTGTCACTTGACATTCTGATCGTCTCCATTCTGATGGTTGTAAGGCAGAATCTCAGAGTCATTTTGATTTGCAGTTCCCTGATGACTAAGGACATAGGACACTTTTAAAGTTCATTACCATTAAAGATCCTTCTGTCAAGAAATCTCTGTTTAGCTTTGTACCTCATTTTTTGAATTGGGTTATTTATTTTCATTGGTATTTAATTTCTTCAGTACTTTATATATTTGAATATTAGTCAACTGTCAGATATAGGGTTGTTTAAGAACTTTTCCCATTCTGTAGGCTGCCATTTTGTCCTATTGATGGTGTCCTTTGCCTAACAGAAGCTTTCAGCCTCATGAGGTTCCCGTTATTAATTATATATCTTAGAGCCTGTGCTGTTGGTTCTCTGTTCAGGAAGATGTCTACTATGCCTATTCATTCAAAGCTATTTCTCACTTTCTTTTCTATTAGTTTCAGAGTATCTGGTTTTATAGTGAGGTCTTTGATGTGCTTGGACTTGAGTTATGTGCATGGTGATATATATGGATTTACTTGTAATGTTCTCCATGCAGACAACCAGCTAGAAGAGTACCATTTGTTGAAGATGCTTTCTTTTTTCATTTGTAAAATTTTGACTTCTTTGTAAAAAAAAAAAAAATCAAGCATCTCTATGTGCATTGGTTCTGGTTCACTGATTTGATTCCATTGATCAACCTGTCTGTTTCTATGCCAATATCACACAATATTTATTATTGTTGCTCTGTAGTACATCTTGAAATGAGGGACAATGACATCTCCAGAAGTTCTTTATTATACAGAGAAAATTCAATATCCTGATGTTTTTCTTTTCTATATTAAGTTGAAAATAGCTCTTTCAAAGTCTATAAAGAACTGTATTGGCATTTTGATGGAAATTGCATTTAATCTATACACTGCTTTTGGTAAAATGGCCATTTTACAATGTTAATCTTTACTAATCCATGAGCAAGATAGATCTTTACATTTTCTAATATCTTATTCAATTTTTTTCCAGGACTTGAAGGTATTATCATATAGATTTTTCTCTTGCTTGGTAAGCATTACATTATGATGGGTTTTATTATTTTATGGCTGTTTTAACAGTATAGTTTCACAAATTTCTTTCTCAGTGCTTTTATTATGTGCATAAAGGTGGGCTACTGATTTTTTTTAGTTAATTTTATATGCAGCTACTTTACTGAAGAAGTTTATTAAATATAGGAGTTCTGTGATAAAATTTTTGGGGTCTCTTATGTATACTATTATATCATATATGAATATCAGCACTTCTTCCTTTCCAATTTGTATCCCCTTGACCTTTTTTAGTTGTCTTATTGCTCTTGCTAGACTTTCAAGTACTATAGTGAGTAGATAGAAACTGGGTAACCTTGTCTTGTCCCCTGGTTTTAGTGGAATTATATTGTTTCTCCCCATTTAATTTGATGTCGGGTATTGTTTTGCTGTATATTATCTTTATTGTGTTTAGGTATGTGCCTTATATCTATGATATCTCTAAGCCCTTTGTTATGAAAAAGTGCTTGATTTTTTCAAAAGATTTTCTCCATTTATTAAGATGAGCATGAGTTTCTTTTGTTTTGCTTTTTGTTTGTTTGTTTTTTAAGTTTGTTTGTATGGTAGATTACATAGACTTTTGTAAGTTAAGCCATCCCTGTATCCCCAGGATAAAGCCTACTTGATCATGATGAATGATGGTTTTGATGTGTTCCTAGATTCATTTTCCGAGTATTTTATCGAATATATTTACATCAATGTTTATAAGGATGTCTGCAATTCTCTTCCTTTGTTGAGTCTTTGTGTGGTTTTAGTATCAAGGTGGTCATAGATATATAGAATGAGTTTGGCAGTGTGCCTACTATTTATATTTTCTGGAATATCTTTAGGAGCATTGGTATTAACTCTTATTTGAAAGTAGAATGTGGCATTAAAACCTCTGGCCATAGGCTTTGTTTTTCCTGTGAGAGGGGTTATTTGCCTATTTAACTATTTTACCTAATCTTTATTAAACTTCAGAAAGAAGAATCTATTAAGAAATTGTCCTTTTGTTTAGATTTTTCAATTTTGTGGAGTACAGGCTTTTGAGGTAGGACCTAAAGACTGTTCATTTCAACACCTCTAAGAATATTCTCCAAAACTGGCCATATACTTGGTCACAAAGGAAACCCTACCAGATACAAGAAAATTGAAATAATGCCTTATATTGTCAGCCCACCGTGGACTGTTGTTGTGCTCAGTTTTCATTTCTGATTTGTTTCTCTGTCTTTTCGCTAGTTTGGCTATGAGTTGGTGTCTCTTGTTGATTTTCTAAAAGAACTATTTCTTGATTTTGTTGATACTTTGAATGTTTTCTTTGTTTCTAGTTTATTGATTTAAGCCTAGAGTTTGATTATTTCCCAACTTCTTATTCCCCTTGGGTGTGTTTGCTTCCTTTTCGTCTAGAAAGTGCTAGTTTCTTTATGAAGGCATGTGGTACTATGAACTTTCTTCTTGACATAACTTTTGTTGTATTCCATAAGTTTGGGGATATTATTCCATCATTTTCATTGAATTATAGAAAATCTTTAATTTCTTTCATTATTGTTTTTGATCCATTTATCATTGAGTGAAGAGTTATTCTGTTCCAAAGAGTTTTTATGTTTCTGTTTCTGATGTTGTTGAAGTACACCTTTAGTCCTCGGTGGGCTGACAATATAAGGCATTGTTTCAATTTTCTTGTATCAGGTAGGGCTTCCTTTGTGACCAAGTATATGGCCAGCTTTGGAGAATATTCTTAAAGGTGTTGAAATGATGGGTTTTGTATTTGGTTGAAATGTTCTGTAGATTTTTGTTAGATCCATTTAATTTCATAACAATTTTTAGTTTCATTATTTCTCAATTATTTTTTGTTTCAAGGATCTGTCCATTAGTAAGAGTGGGGAGTCTAAGATTCCCAATATTAATATGTGGGTTTTTATGTATGATTTAAGCTTTAGGAATGTTTATTTTATGAATGTAGTTGTCCATGCAAATGGTACTTAAATCTTCAGAATTGAGAAGTCATCTTGGTGGATTTTTTCTTTAATCAGTGTGAAGTGTCCTTTCCCATCTCTTTTGATTATTTTTGATTGATAGTCTGGTTTACTAAATTTTAGAATGGCTACTTCAGTTTGCTTCCTGAATCCATTGGCTTGGAAAATCATTTTTCCAGCCCTTTATGCTGAGATAATGTCTATTTTTATGGCTGAGGTGTGTTTCCTGCACATGTCAGCTTGATGAATCCTGCTTTTGCATCCTTATGTTAGCCTGTGGTTTTTTTTTTTTTATTAGAGAACTAAGTACATTGATGTTGAGAGATATTAATGACCAATAATTGTTAATTCTTGTTATTTTGATGTTGGTTGTAGAAGAAAGAAAGAGAGGGAAGAGAGAGAGAGAGAGAGAGAGAGAGAGAGAGAGACAGAGAGAGAGAGACAGACAGAGAGAGAGAGAGAGAGAGAAAGGAGGTTAGAGGGAGTTTTTCTTTCTTTGGTTTTGCTGAAGTGAGGTTACATATTTCTCATGTTTTCTTGGTTTCTTCTGCTATCTTCTGTAGGGATGGATTTTTGGATAGATATTGTTTAAGTTTGGTTTTGTCATAGAATACCTTGTTGTTCCATTAAAGTTTTACAGGGTATAGTAGATTGAGCTGTGACATCTGGGCTTTCTGACTTTTAGAGTTTCTGGTGAGAAATCCAATATAATTTTGATACGTCTGTCTATATATGTTACTTGCCCTTTTCCCTTGCAGTTTTTAATATTATTTCTTTTTTTCTGTAGGTTTAGTGTTTTGATTAGTATGTGGTTGTAGGATTTTCTTTTCCACTCCAATGTATTTAGTTTTCTATAAGCTTCTTATATATTTATAGGCATTTCTCTTTTTAGGTTGGGGAAATTTTCTTCTATGATTTTGTTGAAAATATTTTCTGGCCTTTGGAAATAGGAATTATCTCCTTTTATTCCTATTATTCTTTGTTTTTTGTTTTTTGATTTTTTTCATCATTTCCCAGATTTTTGGATGTTTACTTTTGGGATCTTTTTGGATTTAACATTTTCTTTGACTGATGTATAGATTTCTTCCATGATATCTTCTATGCCTGAGATTATGTCTTCCATTTCTTCTATTTTATTGGCGATGCTTGAGTCTGTAGTTCATGTTTTCTTCCCTATGATTTTATTGTCCAGATTTTCTCAGTTTGTGTCTTCTTTATTGCTTCTATTTCCATTTTCAGTTTTTAACAGTTTTATTCATTTCCTTCACATGTTTGATTATATTTTCCTGTATTTTTACATGTATTTATTCATTTTCTGTTTAAAGCCCTCTATTATTTGTGTAAGATCAGATTTAAGGTCATCTTCTTGTACTTTGTATATGTTAGGATATCTGTGACTTGCTGTATTATGATTGGTGGGCTTGCCAGGCAGTGGTGGCACACACCTTTAATCCCAGCACTTAGGAGGCAGAGGCAGATGGATTTCTGAGTTTGAGGCCAGCCTGGTCTACAGAGTGAGTTCCAGGACAGCCAGGGCTATACAAAGAAACCCTGTCTCGAAAACACACACATACACACACACACATACACACACACACACACACACACACACACACACAAGTACAGAATAGGTGGGCTCTTTGGTGCCCCAACTCTTGTTGACTGGGTTCTTATACTGATCTTTAGCATCTCTTTGTCCCTGGTGTTGACTGGATATTCTTGATGCTGCCAGGACTCCTCACAAAGACATTTAGAACTTTGGGCCTGACACTGGAGCTCAGAGAAAGGCATGCTACTCACCTCTGCTGGCTCTGTCACTGAAGCAAGTGAATGTTCCTATGAGCCCCTAGGCCTCTTGAGAGAGGGTAGCAGAGCCATGGGTCTGATGATGGAGCTGGGGACTATATCACGGTACTCACCTGTGTTGTATGTACCCAGGTTGGACACAGCATGCCAAAGATGGGTGGGGAAGTGTCTATCATGGGTGTTCCTGGGATACAGAAATCCTGGATATTACTGTGTCACATCATTCTTCATCATGAGACAAGGCTATCAAGAATTTATAGAATTTTAGTGAGTCCCAGTTGAAAGTTTTTGAGACATTGAAATCTGGCCAAAAGGGAAGGTGAGAATCTGGCTTGTCTTTTACTTTTTCTTTTCTTACTATGAGATAGGATATTTCAGTTTATGATGTAAGCCAACATAAGCCTTTTCTCATAGTAATTTGTCTCAGATAGGATTTGTAGTGCCAAAAAGATGATTCAAACATTGTTTAAAACTCTAATTGGAAGATAATGCTGATGTGCATACACTGAATAAGTAACTGTTGAAAGATATATAAAAGTCCAAAATAAAGCCATTATGTTCGTTCCACAGGAAAATGTACTACTAGAGCACTGATGTTTTTGGAAAATTAGAGAGATCATTTGACAGAAACTCAAAGTCAATGCATCTTCAGCTACCAAATAAAGGTGATCTTGCAATTCTTTTTTATTCCTTTTTCCACTTAACCATCAGAGTCATCAATTCTCTGGATTCCATTCTGCCAAGACAAATCACACTTATTTTATTTTATTTTATTTTATTTTTAGAAAAATGGTAAATTAGCATCAGATAAAACTATGTACACACTTAAAATCATATAATTCCCTAGAAAACACCTTAGACAGTCTCCAGGAACCTTCAGTTCTTAAATATTTGCTATGGATATATAACTGAAGCAAACAGATGACTCAGTATCATCTTTCATCATTTGGTACCTTTGTTTCTAAATTTGAAAGTTGAGGACCTAAGATAATGGTGATTGTTCCTCAACATAATATATCTTCATAATGTAGATATCCATTTATAGCAAAACCTGTAGCAATCATTCTGTTTTACACAGTGTATAGAAAATTTTAAACAGATATTCTTTGAAATAGTTAATGCCATATTATACCATAAATACATCCAACTACTGTGTATATGTTAACAAAATTGTATTTTAGAGGATGCCAATAGAGTGACACCTTTACTACTACTGAATGTGAATCAAATTTGGTGTTCAAAAGTTTATTCTTTTTCGGTTTTGTTGGATAGATGGATTTTTACAGTCTCCTACATGTATAGGAATATTTGTTTTCTAAGATACAAAATGCATCAACATATGCTTTTTAGTCAGAAGTTGGACCAACATATGTAAACAAGGAATAATTGATGATTCAAGGACATATTAAGAGCTATGAGAGGAGAAATGGGTTAATCCAATAGGCAAAATGATTTAACATCACTATACTCGGCTTCCCTGGATTGAAGATCACTCTAATCATTGATTTCAGATTGAAGAACAGTGTAGTCCCATTGTGAACATATAATGAGTGTGATTGGCCCACCTCTTGATGCTCACTAGAAAGTTGGGAAGCAGAACAACTGTTCCGCATCTGAAACATCTAGTGCTTGGGATTTTTGTGTATTTTGCACCAATCAGAATGCAGAACAGAATACTGGGTAAATGAACACATATGGAAGTACGAGGAAGATAATAGGTAAGAAAGACAATGGTGAAGAATTGGCATAAATAAAAAAGAATTTCCAAACCATTTTTTTTTGTTTTTGTAATGAAAGAATTATAAAATTACATCATTAAGTTGCAAAATAGCATATCAAATTGAAATCTTGATTTTTCAAGCACTAAGGTTAAAAGAGAGGCTGTTTTTACAGGATATGGCAAGATAATTACTGTAATTTTCAAGAACTTGAATATGCATGTATAAGAAGGACTTCTTACTACACTGAATTTAAACACTGAACACTCTTTCAAACTTCTCTATAGTAAAGACATAATTTATGTCAGTTAATGCCAGCCTTCTAGTACCCATTCATTTAAGATTTAGTAAATTTTGGAAACTAATTGTCTTAAATGACAGAAAATTGTAAGCCTGTGGTTGTTATCCTGAAGCTAAAAATAGTTGTAATTAGGTATTGTTACTCAACTAGAAGGCTGACATTAAGGAAAACCGAGGAGAGAGATTCTGGAAGAACTTCAAAGCAGTTGTCTCACATGTCTAGAAAACCTTGGGGAGTCATATACATATCTGTCCAGAGAGTCCAGAAAAGGGGCATGGACCTCAGCTCATTTAGGCAACGGTGCCCATTTGAAATAATCATAGAGCAACATTAGCTGCATTACTATATCACGGCCCTTTCTCCAGTCTTTGCGTGTCAACCTAAATATGATGTGAATGAGGATGCAACACTGTGCAACTCTTACCAAGTTCTTGAGAATTTAATAAGAAAAACAAACAGAAGACATTCAGTATTCAAAGGGCACATGCAGCAGCAAGTGGACATACCCTGCTGGGCTTTTGACCCAGTGCCTGTCCTTCAGTGGATTAATGAATGTCTGAAATCCTGTTGCAATCACTTAGTGAAATAAGTACTTTCCATTTCATTTGGGTACTCTTATGTATGTTTAGGAATTCAGATTTAAAGGGAAACTATGAACTTTACTACAATTTATTTTACAACAAGGGATCAAACTCAGGGTCTTGTACATATTGCCATCTACAGTCAATTCCTTGAAAATGTAGACATTAAATAAATTCAAAACCTAAAGGTAGAGTTATAATAACACTATATTTTAGAATATATACTGTATATTATTTACAGGTACATGCTACCTAATACATTTTAAAATATTCTTTGCATATTAGCATTTTATACATTTATTTCTTAGCTACAATAATGCTGTTCAGAGATTAGGAAAATTGAAAGATGACTTTCAAAACCTAATTAATGAAAATTGTATGCATTTTATATTTTATGGCATTTTAGTACCCGTCTGTATTGTGCAGTGTTAGCAATTGGATAAACATGCTTATTTCCTGAAACACTTATCATTGGTCCTTTTGTAAAGCACTTTTTAAAGTAACTTTTAATAAGAACAACACATACTTACTGACTATAGCTGCTCTACTATGCCAAACGGGACCATGAGAAAGTGAAAGTAATGGTAGCTAATATATTTGTGTGTTCATGATGGAAAATCCAGTAGTTATGAGACAGAGATTTCTCTCACAATAATGATTGTGATCATCCACTAATTATGGTACATATGGGAGATAATTTATGAAAGCTCAGTGAATTTTAGGTACAACTTTGTGAGTTTAAACACTGCTGCTCTCATTTTACAGAGTAGGGAAGTTGACTGTGATTCTAAAAACTTTTGTAAGGACAGTTATTTTGTAAAAGTAGTACGGCCAGTAGTTATAGTCTGGATCACAACATGTCTTCCTTTCTTCTCACATTCTGTTTCCTATCAGATGGTTCCTTAGAGTTCAATGCAAACAGCTTGCCTTGTGAAATGACAACCTTTCAGTTGCAAAGTCAAAATGATAGGACTGCTTACTTTGCGTGCTTGCTACAAGTTTGAACAAAGTATGCTACAAGAATGGATTGTGGAGCCTATCAGTAATAGAAATGCTAAAACCACTAGTTGCTTTTATGCTTTCATGCTTCTATGCCTAATCATATTATGAGAATAGGCTAAAATCTACTTAATATTCACAAAACACTTTGTTTGGTACAAATTTGCAGTGACTGGTTAAGCATTCACTTAATTTCGGGATGTAACAGATGGGTGTGTTTTGATGCTATTTTTTAAAATAATTAATTGTGAACAAAATTGATGTAAAATGCAGATTCTCAATTATTTTTGAAATTATTATTGTAATTTTAGAGGCTCACACTCAATGTATTGTGTAAACTAGGCAAGCTCTAAGTCAGTGAACTATATCATCATTCAAATTCTTAATTCTTTGCTTTCCTTAATGAAATCTCCTCAGAAGGTACCTTAGCAATTCATGTGCCAAATATTTTTAGAAGATATGTTGAAAATAATCATCTTCCTCATAAAGTTCTCTAATATGCACAATACTTGCCAGATTGGTTTTGAACTTGCAGTTCTCATTTCTTGGTAGGATATTGTAGAATCAGATGTTATTATCTTAGAGAACCTATGGATTTGATAAATGAAAATAGACATTAAACACCCCTAAAATATTGTAGGTGCAGATGCGTGGTAAGTGTCATTTTGGTCTTGATAAAACCGAATAAAGTTTTTGATTTCTTTCTTTCTTATTTATTTATTTATTTATTTATTTATTTATTTATTTATTTATTTATATCCAAAATGCTGATTCTCATCCCATTGCCTCCCTCACAAAATCCCTCCTCTCCATTCCCCTACTCTTTCTCTGAGAGGGTGGGCCCCTATAGGTACTCCCAACCCTGGCACATCAATTTTCTGCAAGATTGGCACATCCTCTCACACTGAGGTAAGACAAAGCACCCATGAAGACTATGTTGTCTGTCCACTATATATGTAACAGGAAACTCATCCCAGCACATATATGTCCTTTGGTTAGTGACTGAGACTCTGAGAGCTCCCAAGGGTCCAGATTTGATGACTCTGTTGATCTTTCTGTGGGGTTTCTATGTTTTCAAGGTCTTCAGTCTATGCCCCAATTATTCCATAAGTGTCCCCAACCTCTGTACAATGTTTTGCTGTGGGTACTGGCATATGCTTCAGTCAGCTTCTGGGTAGAGCCTCTCAGAGGGCAGTTATGCTAGGCTCCAGTCTGCAAGTATAACAGAGTTTTCACTGATAGTGTCAGGCATTGGTGCCTGGTCCATGGAATGGGTTTTGAGTTGGATTGATTTGTAGCATGTAGCTTTTGATACCCTGCTTTAAGCTCTGAGAACTGCCTCACTACCAGCCTCCACCTAGATTCTCTTGGATCCACAGATGAAAAACACAGATATACATACCAGTTAATCTTAAAATGCCTTTGCTAACTCAATGACTAGGCACTGTTAAACCTCCCTTGCCACCCAGGCATAATCAGATAAAGTGGCCTATGTCCATCCCAACTGAAAACACATATTGCTGGTTAGTGTCTTCTCCTGCTACTACCCTCTCTTTCTCCTCCCCCAGTTCGCTTGCATCTGCTAACTTGCCTGTGGGAATCCAGAAGTCCTGCCTATTTCCAGCTGACTGGCCACTAGCATCTTTATTCATGTATCAAGAGTCTATTGGGGAACAGGACTTTAGCATCAGAAACACCCCTATATCTCACCTTTTCTGTCCTATAAAATAAAATAAAAAAATACTCTTCTCCTAGACATAAATTAAACAAAACCATAACAATCATGTAAATTACAAAGTATTGTATACAATTAACATCAAGTCCATCACATTTTTTTTTCAATTAGATGAAGCACTCTACTCTCATTCTGAACTTAAAGAATTATGATCCTATCCCTGAAGTATGTTTAAATTTTAGCCTGTAACACTATCTGAAAACCATATCTTGCACTCTATAACCTCTCTTTCAATGTTAAAAAACTTGAATTTGATTAAGGAGGCTATAACTAGTCTTCAACCCTGTCAGAAATCTGATAACTACATAAACATTACCTGGGTATATAGGAAGAATCAAACACAGATTATCAAATTTAAACAATTTTAGAGACAGCTGACTACATGGACAGCCCACTACTTTCTTATAACTTTGAAGCACTTTGAAGACTTTTGGTCTTCAGGCTTTTGGCCAGGATCATCTGACAGACTTTTGAAGAACTGGATTATGAAGGACTGTTTATCCTGTCTTGGCAGAGATATCAGTCAACTTTTCCACACGGTATGTCCTTTCCCTGGACAGTATTTTGTCTGTCCTGTGGCTACCTTGCCAGGATAAGCAACCTTTCCTGGAGGTAAAGATGCTCAATTTCTTCTTTGAGTCAGGAAGGGAATGCTGTCAGGAGCAGCCATGTCTCTAGTATAATGATCTAATAATAATAATATGATTAAATATCAGGTTCTGATGTTTTTGAAGACTATCTATACATAAAAGTTATATCTAAACTGTTATCTGAACTATTACTCATAGCTATTTCAGCTGAACAATATAAAAATACTCCTTATAATTAAATCAGAATCTAACATAACCATGAGTCTGCTATCTGGCCCTTAACTTGTGTTGTATGATCATCTAAAACAGGTTTGTAATAGCAGTTATTAGAAGGACTAGATATAAGTTTTGTATTCTTAAATGAGTTTCATAGACACAATGCCTATCTAATAGTAACAATATTAATTTCAAATGTTGTATCAATATAAGAAATTTATATCAAAGAAAACACTATTTCTATATCCATATATAAATTCTGTACCAATGTAAGAAATTTTAACTCCAATTTTGCATCAATTATAAAGATTTTGACCAACTAAGATTATGGCCACACAATGCCGTGTTCAAGTATAAAACTTAGTAATCCATCACATCTATTTCCTCCCTGTTACAAATTATGACAATTTCTAAATTATCCCTTAAAATGACAACTTATCTATAATTTATAAAATTACCATTACCAGACACCCAAACACATGGAATTGGGCTAACAACTCTCCATAAATTCTTTCTTCTGAATAAGGGTGGCAAAAACTATTTAAAAGGGTGGGGAAATATAAGTAAATTAGAAAAAAATGATTAGACTTAAAAAAGCTAACTTTAGCAGCTGTTATCTAGTAACTGTATACTTAGAAGGCTCAGTGCTTGACTCAATTTCTGACTGGATCAGAAAGATTGGATGAGGCAATCCCTGAAGCTGTTTTGGGAAGCAACCAGAAGCATGGGCCAAGCAGGTCAGTTCAGCATCTCTAAGGATTTATCTCTCCAAAACTCTACATTTTGTAATATATAAACCTCACAACCAACATTTTTTAAAATTATTTTTTGATACTTTATTTACATTTCCAATGTTTCCCCCTTTCTAGGTCTCCTCTTTGAAAACCACCTATCCCCTCCCCCTCCCCCACCAAAATTTTAGTCCCATTAAAATATTCATATGGATTGTGCAGGGTATACAGAACAGCTAAAGATGAAATTTTGCTCCTTATTTGACCAGGTGAAAGACAGCTCTCTTTTTATCAGTTAATTTTATTAATAAACAATTGAAATAATTCTTCATTCATGCCATGTGAAAGATGGCACACCAAATCTTTACTTGTCTTGTTTGATTCTCTTGAATTGTTCTAGTTCTTCATTGGTCTCCCCCTGTCATATCTCATCTTTATGACTCTATATGGGGTTCAAAGCCTTTTTTCCCTTCCTGTCAACACAAATACAGAGCCTCTCTTCCAAATTAACAAGTCCTTGGTCAAGTTGCCGAAAATCGTTAAACATTTTGCTTGACCTTTCTCCCAGGGGAATTTTAATATAACTACCAAACTCAAAACTATACTTATTTTGATAAATAAAATAATTCAAAGCAAATAAAGTACTCTAAATATGAGTGGATGAGAAAGTATGTCTGCTCTTTTCTGCCCTGCCCTTCATGAGATCAAGGCCTAAATTATTATTTAATATCTCTGTCTACATACTGTATAAGCCTATTCCAAGGCTCTATTTGTCATACCAGGCAAAGAAATCCTAGAAGTCCCATTAGTAGACCATGTAAGAAGATCCTGAGTAGTTGTCCTGACAAGACTTTTTCAAATCTTTCCTAAAGCATTTTTTCATTTAATCTCCCTAACTTCACCCTTCTGTGGAGCTTAATATTTCTGTATACTTAAGAACATTTAAAGAATTACCATTATACTTTCTTCTTCCTTATAAAAACAGTTAAAGCAGATCATCTGACTCTCTGCATCTCATATTAAGCTATTTTTACTAGTTCTGAACTGTAGGATGAAGTCTCCATGTGGCTTAGACAAAATCTGTATTTCCTTCTATCTTTAAAAAAATAAAATAAATCAAAATTTAAATATCTATCCTTGATTACCTGCTTGTAGAAAGCAAGAGGCTTTTGTCATCTGGCTCTCTGCCTCAGAACAGCCATGCTTTCTCATTATACAGCAGGAGATTCCAGTATCTTTGAGCTGAGGCTCTCCCTGTGTTCCTTTATTCAAGTTTCCCATGCTGGAGCCATGTGACTCACTCTGCTGAGAAACCAATTCTTTTTTCTTTCTACCCTTATATCACTTTGTGTGTAATCCATTTGAGAATCTCTTAAATTAATAGTGGATTCTTGCCTTCCACATTGCACACCATCTGTAGTGTATAACTTTTGTTACCTTGTCTAAGCCATGCTATGAGACCCTACCCAAATTCCCTTGAATCCATGAATAAACAACAACAACACCACACACACACACACACACACACACACACACACACCACCACCACCACCACCACCACCACCACCACCACCACCACCACCACCACCAGTTAATCTTAAGATGCCTTTGACAAATCAATGACTGGGCACTGTTACACCTCTCCTGTGACCCAGGCATAATTGAATAGAGTGGCCAGTGGCCACTCCAATGGAAAACTCACATGGCTGATTGGCATTATTATCACTATAGACTATACTCTTCTTCTCCTTTCCCGGTCTCCTTTGTCTGCTAGTTTCCCTTTAGGGAGCTGGAAGTCCCACCTATTGTGCCCAGCCCATTGGGTGTTAGCATCTTTATCGATGAATCAAGAACAAATTGGAGAATAGGACCTTAGCATCAGAACCACCCCTACACCAATTATTAGTTTGCCTCTCTCTCTTTTTTAACCCCCTCTGCTCCATCTCTACATTTCTTTTAGACAGGACAAATTTGGGTTCAAAAGTTTTGTGGGTGGGTTGGTGTCCTTATCTCTTCACCGGCGTTCCTCTTCAGGTTCCACATCTTGACCGTTAGACATCTTGGCTAAGGTCTCCTGGGAGCCTTCCCTTTTTCAGGACTCTTGGACTGCCTAGAGATTTTCCCCTCTCCACCACCTCCAACAGCTGCAGATTTCATTCATTCTCCTGGCCCTCTGGCCCCTTTCGCTATCTCACCCTGAACTTGATCCTCCCACCCGGATCCCTCCCTCCCTCTGTCACCTATGACTGTTTTCCTTCCTGTACTAAGTGTGATTCAAACATCCTTGCTTGGCCCTTGCATCTTGTTTATCTTCTTTGGGTCTGTGGGACATATCATTGGTATTCTGTACTTTATAGCTAATATCCACGTATCAGTGAGTATATACCATGCATGTACTTTTTGGTCAGTAATCATCCATTTGTCTATGAAATTCATGGTGTCCTTGTTTTTAAAAGCCAAATTGTATTCCATTGTGTAAATGGAATTTATTGGGCTGTTTCCAGTTTCTGGCTATTATGAATATAGCTGCTATGAACATAGTGGAACAGGTGTCCTTGGGGTTTGGTGGAGCACCTTTTGAGTATATGCCCAGGAGTAGTATTGGTGAGTCTTCAGGTAGAACTATTTCCAAATTTCTGAGATACCACCAGGTTAATTTCTAGAGTTATTGTAGAAGATTCTAATCCTACAAGCAGTGGAAGAGTATTTGTTTTTCTTCAAATCAGTGAAAGCATATCCCTTGAGATTTTTATCTTAGTCATTCTAATGTGTGTAAGATGGAATCTCAGTTAGTATCCCCTTGACCTCCTTTTGTTGTTTAATTGTTCTAGCTTTTATTGGTGGGAAAGGTGGGGGGGGTTTCATCCCCCCTCAGATGTAAATGGGATGGGGAGAGGGAGAGGGAGAAGGACTCTGGGAGGGGGACAGCTTTCTGAATGTAAATAAATAAAATAATTAGCTTTTTTTTTAAATTAAATTTCAGAGTCATTTTGATTTTAATTTCCCCACTGACTAAGGCCTTTGAACATTTCTTTTAGTGCTTCTCAGACAATCGAAATTCCACTGTTGATAATTCTCTATACTTATTTTTAAATTGTTTTATTTGGTTTGTGGGTGTTTAAATTTTTGAGTTCTTGTTATATTTTGGATATTAGGCCTCTACCAGATGTATGGTTAGTGAAGATCCTTTTCCAATCTGTAGGCTGCTGATTTGTCCTGTTGACAGTATGCTTTTAAATTTTATGAGATTCCATATACCAATTGTTGGTTTGAAGGCCTAAGCCACTAGTTTTCTGTTCAAGAAATTTATCCTGTATCAATGTATTTAAGGCTATTTCTCATTTTCTCTTCTATTATGTTTAGCGTATCCAGTTTTATGTTGATATCCTTGATCCAATTGGATTTGAGTGTTATGCAGGGTAATAAATGTGCATCTATTTACATTCTTCTATCTGCAATTCTTCAGTTAGACTAGCATCATTTGTTTAAGATGTTTTCTTTTTACATTGTATGATTTTGACCTCTTTTTAAAAAACCAAGTGTCTATAGGTGTCTAGGTATATTTCTGGGTCTTCATTTCTATTCCATTGATCAACTTGTCTGTTTCTGTACCAATACTATGCAGGTTTTTTTAAAATCACTGTTGCTCAGTAGTTCAGCTTGAGAACAGGGATGATGATTCTACCAGACATTCTTTTGCTTCTTAGGATTATTTTGGATATCCTGTGTTTTTCCTTTGTCCATATGAAGATGAGAATTTCTCTTTCAAGTTCTGTAAAAAATTGTGTTGCAATTTTGATATGGATTGCATTAAATTCGTAGATTGGTTTTTGTAAGATAGTCATTTTAACTATGTTAATACAACTGATCCATGGTCATGGACAATATTTCCATTTTCCAAGAGCTTCTTTCCTTTCTTTCTTTAGAGACTTGAAGTGCTTGTTGTAAAAAAAAAACAAAAACAAAAACAAAAAACATTAGTTGCTTGGTTAGAGTTATGCCAAGATATTTCACCTTATTTGTAGCTGTTGTGAATGGTGTTTTTTCCTTAATTTCTTTTTCTGCCTGTTTGTCATCTGTATAAAGGAGGCCTACATATTTCTTTGAGTTAATTTTATACCCAGACACTTTGTTGAAGTTGTTTATCAGTTATAGATAGGTCTCTGGTAGAATTTTTTTGTATTACTTATATATAATATCATACCATTCATGAATACCTTGAATAAATGAATACCTTGACTTAATCCTTTCCAGTAAGTATTACCTTGACCTCCTTTTGGTGTCTCATTGCTCTAGTTAGAAGTGCAAGTACAATATTGAGTAGATAGATAGATAGATAGATAGATAGATAGATAGATACATAGATACATAGATACATAGATACATAGATAGATAAAGATTAAGAGAGAGAATGAGAGTAGCCTTTTCATGTCCCTGATTTTAGTGAGATTGCCTCCATTTCTCTCCATTTAATTTGATATTGGCTATTGGCTTACTGCATATTGTTTGTTTGGTTTTTTTTTTTTTTATGTTTAGGTATGTGCCTTGAATCCAAGTTCTTTCTAAGATTTTCAATACAAAGGGGTGTTGGATTTTTGTCAAGGGATTTTTGCAGCATGTAATAAGATGATAATGTAATTTTTGTCTTTCATTTTGTTTATATAAGTAGATTGATGGATTTTTGAATATTGCACCAATCCAGAAACTGTGGGTTGAAGCCTCCTTGACCAGGGCAAATAATGGTTTTGAAGAATTATCAGATTCAGTTTGCCAGAATTTATTGAATATTTTTGTGTTGATGTTCATCAGCAAAATTGGTCTCAAATTCTCTTTCTTTGGTGAGTCTTTGTGTAATTTAAATATCATGGTATCTGTGGCCTCATAGAATGAATTAGGTAGTGTTCTTTCTGTTTATATTTTATGGAATAGTTTGAAGTGTATTGGTATGTTTGGTCTAATGCTGCTTGAATTCTAATGTCAATTTGGGTCTCTAAAATTGTTTTCATGAGACAATCCATGCATAAGACACTGAGGGACTCTGCTCCCAGTTAACTCCAATTGGTAAATAAAGATGCAAGCAGTCAGTAGCTAGGGAAAAGAGACATAGACAGGTTTAGGATTATTGGGCTAGGGACTGGGATGAGGAGAAAGGAGAAGGAGCTCAGCCATGCCAGGAGAGTGTGAAGGAGAGGAAAAATGCCTTGCATAAGAAGAGTGCAAGTCACAGAAGCATAGCTGACATGTGAAGGAGCTGGGAGAGTTCAGTCCAAAGCACAGCCTAGATGGGAAGCCCTCTGGGTCCAGAACAGTAAAGATAGAATACAGAATTAGTAAGTAATAACTCAGGATTATCCACATGGAGTTTAGGCAGTGGTTCACCTATTGAGTGGTTTAAGGCATATCAAAATATAAAGACTGTGTATGTCTTTCATTAGGGAACACAAACCATTGAGGTGGGTAGTAAACCTGTCTCTGGGAATTATTTTTTAAATATTTAATTCAACATTGGCATTAGCTTTTCTTAGGAGGTCTGGTAGGATTTCTGCAGTAAAACCATCTTTCCTGGGATTTTTCTTTTGGTTGGGATACTTTTAATGACTGTTTCTGTTTCATTAAGTGTTATGAGACTATTGACCTCATCTTGATTTAACCTCAGGATGTGGTATCTGTCAGGAAAGTCATACATTTCATTTAGATTTTCCAGTTTTATAGAGTTCATACTCTTGAAGTAAGACTAAAGATTTTTTTTTAATTTCCTCAGTTTCTGTTGGTATATTTCTCTTTTAATTTATGATTTTGTTAATTTGGAAGCTGTCTCTGTGCCTTTTAGTTAGATTGGCTACGAGTTTGTCTCCCTTGTTGATTTTCTGAAAGAATCAGCTCTGTGTTTTTGATTCTCTGTGTAGTTCTCTTTGTTTCTAACTGATTGACTTGAGTTAATCAGCCCTGAGTTTTACTATTTTCTGCCATTAAATCTTCTTGGCTATGTTTGCTTCTTTTAGTTCTAGAGCTTTTAGGTGCACTTTTAAGTTGCTAGTATGAGAGCTCTCCAATTTCTTTTTTGTATGCACCTATTGTGCCTGATTATTTGGTCAATTTTGGAGAATGTTCTGTGAGGAGCTGAGAAGAAGGTATATTCTTTTGCTTTAGGGTGAAATGTTCTATAGATATCTGTTAAATCCATTTGGTTCTTAACATCTGTTAGTTTAATTATTTTCTGGTTTGATGACTTGTCCATTAGTGAAAGTAGGAAATTGAAATGTCCCACTATTATTGGGTGTGGTTCAATGAGCGATCTGAGCTTTATTAAAGTTTCTTTAACAAATGCCCCTGCATTTGGGGCATAGATGTTCAGAAATGAGATGTCATCTAGCTAGAGTTTTCTGATAATGTGTATGAAGTGCAGTTTCCTATCTCTTTTGAAAAATTCTGGTAGAAAATATATTTTATTAGATATTAGAATGGCTACTCTAGCTTTTTTCTTTTGTCCATTTGCTTGGAAAAACATTTTCCAGCTCTTTACTCTTAGATAATGTCTACCATTTTTGCTGAGGTATATTTCTTGTATGCAGCAGGATGATGAATCCTGTTTATGTATCCATTCTGTTAGCCTGTGCCTTTTTACTAGTGATTTTAACCCATTGATATTGAGACAAATTAATGACCAATGATTTGTAGTTCCTGATATTTTGATGTTGGATATCTCTCCCACCTCTCTCCCTCCCTCTCTCTCTCTATTCCACTCTCTTCTTCCCTTTCTCCCTCTCTCTACTCAATTCTTTCCCTCCCTCTCTCTATCACCCCCATGTGTATATGTGTGTGTGTGTATTTGTGTGCGTGTGAGTAAGTGAGTTTCTCTTCTTTTCATTATGCTATGTTAATTTCATGTGTTTCTTGGATGTAGTTACTATCCTTGTTTTAGAGTTTTTCTTATAATATCCTCCGTAGGATAGTATATAGTAGTAGAAATATATAGTATAAATTTTGACTTTTCATGAAATATCTTGTTTTTTCCATCTATGATTTGAATTATGCTTGTTATAGGAGTCTGGGTTGGTATCTATAATCTCTTAGCATCTATAAGACATCTGTTCAGGGTCTTTTAGCTTTTAGAATCTCTGTTGAGAAGTCAGGTATAATTCTGATTGGTTTACCTTTATGTTACTTGACATTTCCCTTGCAAATTTTAATATTCTTCCTTTGTTCTGTATATTTGGTGTACATTTGATTACTATAGATAGGTGGATTTTCTTTTATGGTACCATCTATTTTGTGTACTGTAAGCTTCTTAGACATTTATATCTATATCTTTCTTTCTTTAGGTTAGGCAAGTTTTCTTCTATAAATTTGTTGATGACTTTTGGACCTTTAAATTGAGAATCTTCACCCTCTCCTATTTCATCTTTTCTTAGGTATTGTCTTTCATAGTGTTCCAAATTTCCTTGATGTTTTCAGTTCATTGATCAATGTATCCATTTCTTGTATGGTATCATCTATGCCTGAGATTCTCTCTTCTACCTCTTGTATCCTGTTGGTAATGTTTGGATCTGTAGCTCCTGTTCTCTTTACTAGTTTTTTCCTACCTAGAATTGCCTTCATTTTTGTTTTGTTTGTTGCTTCTATTTCCATTTTTAGAATTCATACAATTTTATCCAATATTGTATTTTTCTGTATTTCTTTAAGAGATTTTTTTGTTTCTTATTTAAGGGCTTCTAATCACTGGATTGTGTTTTCCTGTATTTCTTTAAGGGAATTATTTATTTCCTCCTTAAAGGATTTTTATTATCTTCACAAGATGGAATTTAAGGTCACCACCTTGCTCTTCAGGTGTGCTAGGATACTCAGGGTTTCCTGTAGTAGAAGAACTGGTACCATATTGGATTGGCTTCTATTGATTGTATTTTTATGCTTGCCTTTTGCCATCTAGTTGTTTATGGCATTAGTTGGTCTGAATGACCTGCTTTAGAGCAAGTCTCCCAGGATGTAGGTGGAACTGTATGTCTCCAGTTTGGGCAGGCCTCCTGGGAGGCGTTCAGAACAGTGAGGTGGCAGGGGCATACTGTGCTGATCTGCAACTGCTACACTTGTAGTTTTCATCCAGAATAAAGATGGAGCTCTTACTTGGTGGAGAGAGCCCATGACTTCTAGACTTACTGGGGTCCCCACAGGCTTTCAGGTGGGGTTATTAGGATGGTGATTGATGGGTGTGTGTCTTACTTCTTATTGTCATTCACTTGGGAGGCAGACACAGGTCTGAGATGGGATGCGGTGTCCTGCTCTGTGACTGCTGTTGGTATAAAATCTTCAATTTCATATGAATCAGTATTAAAGTCATTAGGCTTTAATTATTTTCAATCATATGCCCATATATTTTATTGGGCCATTTTACATGTGATTCAATTTTGATTTTATTATTAATACTTCCTAAACCTTTCCAAGTTTTATTATTTATATTTTTTCTATATTTGAAAATGCATAACATGAATAGGTTTATTTATAGTGATATTTGAAAAATAAATATTTACTGGTAACTCTGAAAAAATATGTTTAATAGATTTAAGGGAAATCTAAGTTTCTAAAGCAGGCTGAGGAGGAGACAGACTATATTCCCAAACTGTCATTTTGTATTTTAGGTGAGTGTGCAGCCTTGACTTTAAAAACCTGGTTTTAGGACCTTGTTAAGCTAAACACTTGGAAAGTCATTCTCTGCTCTGACATTTTATGGAAATTTGAAGCTCATGAGGACATTATACATAAACTAATTCAATAATTGTATTTTACAGATGTAAATTCCAGACAACTGAAGGTTCCAACAGAGGCACACAGGTATTTGGTCTAAAGTGTAGGTTGAATTTTCAAGTCTTTTATTTTTCATACATTCTAAGACTTTCTTTTTAATTAAAAATAACAATGATTATATAGCTAATATATATGTTGATGATCAATATTAAACACACTACCTCCCATCAGTTAAATATATGCTTTTATAGATTAGCTTTACCAGAAAAACAGATTGGCAGAATAAAACATTTTCTGTATTCACCTATATATTATTTACATGAATGTTTTTAGTACATATATAACACCAGGTTTGCATGTATTCCAGTGAAGACCATCAAGAACTTGTCAATAACCATTTTAAGAGTAAATTAAGCTCAACTCTCTTCCTCAAATATAGTACAATGATACTGAAGAGCATAACAGAAGAAAAGTTTAAAAAATCATAAACAGATGGGTACTAAGCTACATATTCAAAATAAATATCAGGGTAAAGGATTAAAATACAATTAACTAAAAATCACTGTTAGGCAAAGAGGTAAAACTACATCCATCAGCCTTAAAGGGTGAAGCAAAACCACTAGAGTTGTGAAACTGATAAACAAGAACATCCACAAGACAAACAAATCAAACAGGGCAAGTTATCTCAGCTCCAAACCAGCAGAAGGAAAGAAATACAATGTAATAATTAGAGAAAACCAGCAGCTATAACTAAAATATACAAGAGTTTGTTCTTCGGAAAGATCAACACAATTGGCAATTATTTAGTTCTATTCACTAAAATAAAGGCATCAAATAACTTAGGTAATAAAAGAGGTCACTGCTATTATCTTTTAGCTACACAAAGTACAGTTAGAACTGTTACATTCTGATAGATTAAGCTGAATGAAATTTATGCAAATGTAGAAACTCACAAAATTTTAAAACCTAACTCAATAAAAACTAGGAATTTTGAACAACTTTTTACCAACATTTAATGAGTATTTATAAAGCTTCTCATGAAGAAAAATGCAATCTCATGTAACTTCATTGGCCAGTCAGTGCTAACAATAAATTAAAGAATTCGTATCAGTCCACCTTAGCCTCTTCAAAAATATAAGGGGAGGTAAAATTTCCCAAGTCAACTGATGAAGCCAGTGTTAGGATAACATCAAAGCCACCCGGCTGTGGTGCCAAACGCCTTTAATCCCAGCACTTGCGAGGCAGAGGCAGGCAGATTTCTGAGAAGGCCAGCCTGGTCTACAGAGTGAGTTCCAGGACAGGCAGGGCTATGCAGAGAAACCCTGTCTCGAAAAACCAAAAAAAAAAAAAAAAAAAAAAAAAAGATAATATCAAAGCCAATTAAACTCACCTACAGACAGAAGAAAATGATGTTGATATCAACAATAAATATAATAATTAGAGCTGCAATAACCTCAGATCATATATAATAACGTAGTAAAAGACTTGTCATGTGAGTGCTGATATTTACTGCAAGAATACACAAGTTCCCCAGCATACCTTTTCCATCAATGAAGGCAGGTATCACACACTTTCCCCAGCAGGTGGAAAATAGTGTGCCCTCATTTGCATCTCTGTTGCTGTAATCAAATATTGAACAGAAAGTCCTTGGGAAAGGAAGGCTTTATTTCATCCATACTTTACAGTTTACTGGACTCAGGAACTAAAGAGAGGGCATAAAGCAGTGCTGCTTATTGGCTTGCTCCCCATGGACTTTTTATTTAGGTTTCTCACACAAACCAAACTGTCTACCTAGGGCTGAACCCACAGTAATCATTAATCAAGACAGTGTCCCACCAATATGCCTATAAACAAAAACAATGGGAGCAGTTCCTCAACTGAGCTTCATTCTTCACTGCTGTCAGTCATTTTTATCAACTTGACAAAAACTAACCTGCACAAGTGTTTAGAAAATGTCAGTCCCTTTCAGGATGAACCTAGTAACAAAGGGAATTGTGGAGAGTTTTCTTCATGTATGTGCCTTGATGATGAATGTGAATTTAAGGAAGTGAGGGAAGGTGCTATATTTAACTATAGAACTCCATTTACTCATCATTCTGAAGATGCTGGGACAATTTTCTTAGGGAATAAGCCACCTGGCGTTATCTCGACCACATGTCATAACATTCTTGAAAAGAATAGTGCTCTGGGCAAGGATGGTGGGGAAAAGTTTGAAAAGAAAAAAAAGATCCTCCACTATATATTACTGTTTACGGAATCCTCCTTGCATCTTCTGTTAGGAGTGACATCGTTTCTCAGCAGTTCTTCAGCTGCAGTGCAAATGCCAATGTTTGGGTGATAAAAAAAAAAAAAAAGCAACATCTGGAAATTCATTTTTGCTATGGAACTTTCATTGTAATTTGCGGTGAACTACGTTATAGAGGACTTGTTTCTTCTGTGCTAGACTTCTGTATCTTCCTCATCCTATTGACTTAGAACTTTCTTTTAAGGAATCCTAATAATGTTCACCAAAAAAGACTGGTAAATCTTTCCTTAGATTTTTTTTCTATGTGTTACAAATTACTATTATTAAGAATATATATATATATATATATATATATATATATATATATACACACACACATATATACACATATATATGTATACATATATATATTGAATAAAATGCACTTGTTTTGTGTACACTATCAAATATAGAAAATTGCTTAATTCCTTTATTAATGATAACAAACTATTTCTTAATTAATTCCACTTTATTTATCTAATGTTTTGATGCTTTTCTTTTTCAATTTCACCTCAGTGGATAGAGTCTTAGTGGTACATTGAAATAGATATGGGAGACTTTCTGTTACATAGTCAAATATATATATATATGTGTGTGTGTGTGTGTGTGTGTGTGTGTGTGTGTATAATTTATTACATATTATGCATTCTCTTTCCAAATGCATTTAAACTGAAAAGGTTCAAACATTTTTTTTTCATATTTCCTGTGTATATTTTTACTTAGTAATTTTTCCACACTATGAGAATTGGGTGTAAAACCTTACATTATCATGATTGACATATGAGTTTCTTTTTAACTTTCTTTAAACGTTCAATTGTTAATTTAAATAAACAAAGATGGCATTCATTATATAGACATTTTATATAATGACAATCTATAACTATAGCATTATCTGAGAGTGTTTTTGTTTTATCTGGTGAGAATTAATATATAGGAATATAATACACTATTATTAACTACCCTTAATTCTTTGTTTGGTAGATTGTTTAATTTTCTTCTTTGATATAAATTTTGCCTTCTTTAGTTTTTATTAATTATTTGAGTGTTTTATACAACATATTTTCCATACTCACTCAACTTAGTGTCCTTTTTAGTTTTAAATATTTCAAGTCCAATGTAGGTGGCTCAAATATTCTTGAATGTGTGTGATCTTATACTGGAGCATTATCAACTTACCAGAGGCTACACTCTCACAGAAAATTCTCTTTCACTTTCTCAGCAGCTAACAGTTATAACAGTTCTTGGAGTAAGACTGTGTGCCAAACTCTGCTTTCCATGCAAGGATTTGCTTTGGTTTGGCATTGATACTGTCTCAATTTCTATGAGTTCATATGCACAGATGTCTTGCTGTGCCCTGAAGACACTGGATTCCTAGAATTGTCTACCTTCTCTGCCTCTTACACTCTTTCTGTTCTTCTTCCACATTGGTGTCTAAGCTGTGAGAAATGGGTATGTTATAGATGCTGGTAAAGATGCTGCTTTAGGGGCAAAACATCTTTTAATCTTTTGTTTTAAACAGCTTGGACAGTTGTAGGATTTTGTGATAATCACCATCTACTGTAAACAGAAGCTTCACATATGAGGCTTGAGAGATGTGTTAATCTGGGTATAACAATAAATCATTAGTAATTGGATTAACACTATGTCTATTTAGCAACATAATAATAGTAGGATATCCCATATGTCCTGTTGTGAACTCTCTAGGCATAGGTTCTTAGAGTAACAATGGAAACACTATATGATTCATCTTGTGGAGTAACAATTTAAATGCAATCAGAAAACAGTTGTAATCCTTTCACTCACATCATTCCTGCAACACCTGAAGAGCAGCCCAGCTCATCTGAATTCCACTGCCTTGGTTTTAAATATAAATAAGATCATTTTTATTTATCCTCTGTGCCTGACTCACTTTGCTCTATACAATCTCGATCAGATTAATCTATGTTATACCCAAATAACACTTCTTTTTGAAGGCTAATGATGGTCTACTATATTCTATTATATCTATAGACCACAGTTTCTTTAGCCATTTATCAGTAGTTGATTCAAAATCTTGGCCACTGTGAATAATGATGCAGTCAGCAGTAGAGTTCAGACAACTCTCAATGCTATTGATTTCATTTCTTTGTGATGTGAACCAAATGATACACTATAGAATTACATCATAACTGCACTACATTTCGAGGAATTTCTGGACTGTTTGGCTTTACAATTTATGGCTGTGTTAATTTACATTCGTGTAATATACAAGTATATAGATTATACGATGTTCCAACACACACAACATGCAATAATGAATAAGATGGAAGCCTGTTAATTTCTTTCATAGGGACCCTGATTATCTTTCACAGAGCCCTTGTATAGATGATTTTGGAAGCACATGTGTATGACGTGTTATGAAATACTTTCTGAGCATGACATTGACTCACATTTTATTATCTAAAATGTTATCAATAGTGTATATCTGAAGGAATCTACCCCATGATGCCAGCTAGCAGCCGACAATAAATGGAAAAGGATCTTATGGAATATTTAATAGTATTTGTCATAGTAAAAATCTGATTCTTTCTTTTTTAATTTTTGAGATTAACATAATTAGAACATTTCTTCCTTCCTTCTCTTCTTTTCAAATCTTCCCATAATTTCCTCCTTGATCTCTGGCGAATCCACAGACTCTTTTTACATGAATGTTATTACATGCACATATATATGTGTGTATGTATGTATATGTGTATATGTATATGCCTATACATACAGCTTCCTAAATACAACCTGCTCAGTTTATATACTGTTATTTTTATGTATATTTTCAAGGATAACCATTAGGTATAGAATAACTAATTACTATGTTCTGTCCTGGAGAATATTATTTTTCAAAGTTTCAGGATTCCTTAAGTTCTACAGTTCTTTTCTTTTGTAAAATTGAAGCTTCATGGGCTTTCCCACTTCCATTTCAGCATGTCTATCTTTGTTGTCTTTGTTCAGTTCATGCTTAGGCTTTTAGGGTATCACTTCAGACACTACTACAAGATACATTATCAGAGCAAAAATGCTGATCCTCTGTCTCTTACAATCCTCCTGTCCTCCGATCCACAATGAGTGGGGGACTGCATTGTACACATCGCCATTCAGATTATGCTTCACATTTCTCTATTATGATAGGTTGGGGTTTTCTTTAGTAGGCTTTGTCTTTTTCCAAGAGAAGAATTTCCTTAGTAAAAATCCAAGATTAAACCCCTGATTTGTAACCTTTACATATTAAGTTCATGTATCCATTCATTTTGTAAATATAGTGGAATCACCATTCTGTATTTCATCCCATGCAAAGGGCAAAAATATGATAGAAGCATAATGTCCTATTATTTTAACATGTGTTCCCAGAGCATTCCATTTTTGTTTTTTTAAATTTCCAAGAAGCCTGAGACAGTATAACTCTCTCCTAGCCCTCAAATGGATATTATTGAATGCTAGCTCTGTCACTTTCCATCTACACTAATGGGAAACATGCTCAACCTCAGTAACCTCATATTAAAAGGGGAGGTTGTCGGTTAGAGGAATAACACTGAGGGTCAGTGCATAGATCTACGAAGCCATGTTGGATGTCACAGAAATGCTTGTAACTCCAGCTCAAAGAATTGGTGACAACACTGTTTTGCACCATTGGGTATGTATATACAAGTGTGCATACTAACACAGACAAACAGATATACACAAACACAAACAGAATAAATTTTGAAGATGAAGATTTATTATCGAAGTTATAGAGCATCAGTAATAGATAAAGGGGAAATGTCCTCAGAATGTATTATTAAACTGTGCTTAGTAGATAGCAATACTTATAATGGATTGAAAACATCTGATGATATTAAGAACGGCAAAAATGTCTTTCCAAATCATTAAAGGTGTAAGTCATTGCATCAATAGTGGATGTAATTATATATCAATAGTATAATTTGAATTTCCCAGTCTTATATGTCTAATAATTATTAATTAATAACTAAAGAAAATCACTTAGAATGAGGAATCTACCTAACTCCTGACTTATACTGGAACATTTGAATGTGTGAAATTCATAAAACAGCTATTTTTAATGTTAAGCTTTTGGCTATAATGTTTGAGTTATGCAAGGGGTCTGCGGGAGTAGGAGGGAAAAAGATGTTTAAACAAGTATGAAACTATAAAAAATAAAATTATATAATAGAAAAGCAAAGCTTGTTTCATTATTTGAAATCTTTTTTGATTTTTAACTTAGTTTAATTTATAAAAATAATAATTTCAAATACACAGCTCAATGTTTTGTATTTGTAAAGACCTAAGTAATCAAATATATGCCAATATACAAACCATTACAGCATAGCAGATTTCTCTTGTCAATACTCACCAAGAAAAACAATTGTTTTTTTTATTAAAATTACTAGTTTTGCAGGTTTGATTTTAAAATAATCAGATTTACAGAATATATATAAATTTACCTTTGAGCTTTAGATTGATTTTAATCTGCTACATGGTTGTATAGTGAACGATGTCATTGGCTTGTTATTATGTTAATTTAGAGTGAACACTTAGGTTGTCTCCAAGTATGGGGCACTACATCTATTTTACTCGTTATATGGCACTAATCTGACAAGACTTCTAAGTAAACCATATTCTTCATTTGTCAACCTGGTCCATTCCCCCAACATCATTTCTTAAATAGACTCTATCGCATGTATCCCAGATTGGTTTTCAATTATTTAAGTAGCCATGGGCTTCTGCTCTTCCTGTCTTTATCCTCGAGTTTTTGGATTATAGGCATGTGCCACCAGGCCTAATTTTGTGTACTGGTAACTACAAAACTTAGGTTTTTTGTGAGTGCCAGGCTAAGAACTTTATCAACTAAGCTACACCTCTAACTTATTCCAATAAGTGTTCATGAACTCTTTATTTTTTCTAGACCTGCTTTGTTTCCTCTGATTTTCTTGATATTTTATAATGTCAATTCCAACTCAGTTTGAACTGAAATATATCTCTTATGTACATATTCATGGAAGACACCCACGAATACTCACCATGAGATTTTCTCTATAACATCCATGTGCTTTACATAGTCAAAACCATCCTTATTCTCAGCAATAGACTTGAGCAACATTTACTATGGCTATTATGTTAATGACTTTGCTGGTGATGTGACAAAATACCTGACAAAGAAAACTTTCAGATACAGCATTTCTTTTGGCTGATCACTTGAGGCTATAGGCACCATTTGAGATTTATGACAACACAAGCTTGAAGAGCCTGATCTCATTTTATTTCAACTGAGAGAACCCAGAGAAATGAGTGCTGGTGCCCATCCTGTGTCATGAATTTCCCTACCTCCTTTTTCATAAATACCCAAAAGATCATGCCAGAAGTTTGGTTTATAAGGGAATGTATGCTGTTGATTTATTTTATTTTATTTATTTATTTATTCATTTTCGATACTTTATTTGCATTTCCAAAGTTTCCCCTTTTCTAGGTCTCCTCTTCGGAAAGCCCCTATCCACTCCCCATCCCGCCTCTATGACGGAATTCCACCTCCCACCCATCCACCCACCAATCCCCATATTCCCACTTTGACATTCCCCTTTACTGGAACCTCTAACACTATCAGGGCCAAGGGCCTCTCCTCTCTCCCGGATGGCCATCGAGGTCATCCTCTGCCACATATGTGGTCCGAACCATGGGTCCATAGATGTTTAGTCTTTGGTTGGTGGTCCAAACTCCAGGACGACTGGGGGGGGGGCTGAGTTGTCAGGTCCATTGATGCTCTTGCTCTCTCCATGGGGCTGCAAATTCCCTCAGCTCCTTCAGACCTTTCTCCAACTCCTCCATCTGGGATCTCACTCTCAGTCCAGCGGTTACTGTTAAATGAAACTTGGGCATTCTGAACATTTGAGCTAATATCCGCTTATAAGTGAGTACATACCATGTTCGTACTTTTGCGACTGAGTTACCTCACTCAGGATGATATTTTCAAGTTCCATCCATTTGCCTGAAAATTTCATGAAGTTACTGTTTTTAATAGCTGAGTAGTACCCCATTGTGTAAATGTAAAACATTTTCTGTATCTATTCCTCTGATGAGGGACATCTGGTGTGTTTCCAGCTTCTGGCTATTATAAATATGGCTGCTATGAACATAATGGAGCATGTGTCTTTCTTACATGTTGGAGCATCTTCTGGGTATATGCCAACGAGAGGTATAGCTGGGTCCTCAGGTAGTATTATGTCCATTTTTCTGAGGGTCTGCCAAACTGATTTCCAGAGTGGTTGTACCAGCTTGCAGTCCCACCAACAGTGGAGGAGTTTTCCTCTTTCTCCACATCCTCACCAGCATCTGCTGTCACCTGAGTTTTTGATCTTAGCCATTCTGACTGGTATCAGGTGGAATCTCAGACTTGTTTTGATTTGCATTTCCCTGGTGACTAGGGATGTTGAGCATTTCTTTAGATGCTTCTCAGCCCTGCAAATTTCCTCAGTTGAGAATTCTCTGTTTAGCTCTGTTCCCC
>CM052711.1:84510325-84577403 GCA_028551405.1 Uromys caudimaculatus | reverse complement strand
CCTTGACATTCCCTTTTACTGGGGCCACTAGCACCCTCAGGCCCAAAGTCCTCTCTTTTCTCCCTGGTGGCCATCGAGGTGATTCTTCTGCCTCATATGTACTCCAAATCATGGGTCAATAGATGTGTATTCTTTGGTTAGTGGTCTGAACTAGAGGACGACCATGGGGAGGGTCAGGCCCATTGATGCTCTTGCTCCCTCCATGGGGCTGCCAATTCCCTCCGCTCCTTCAGACTTTTCTCCAACCCCTCCATCTCATCTTTATATGGCAAAATGGTCTTTGCACAGATAGATAAGAACTGGAAAAGTTAATAATAATGAAACACACAGCTGTTCTCCCAGAATGCTGGAGGCAAAATGTAGTCTACTACCAGGTAATCCTGTTTCCTGCTAAGCAAGGCTCTGCCCATATCACCCAGAATATTATGTTAGTTTATCAGAGAATCTTTCTCCCTACAACCTTGAATATGATTTCTAGGCCATGAAATTCATTCTTTCAATAGATGTCATTTGTGCCTTACAGTGGCTTAAATAACGTGTATATTGTCTTAGGGAAATGTATTATATTTACATCCACCATTCTTCCTAGATCCTCATCTTGAGCATTATTTCTAAGTCAATAAGGTCCCATTTTTTCAGACAAAGCTATATGCACTTTGTAAAGAACTTCAATGTAAACATGTCTTAAGGTTTGTTATATTCATTGGGCCAAGTGAACTGTTATCTGAAAACATTGTTCCCACAATTATGCTGTGCTTAAATATGGCTAAAGTAAACTGATCCTGGTCAGACTCTACAAGTCCTGGTCTAGTACCAGTACCAAAATCGCCTAATACAATTTTCATTTTGCCTCACCCTGAGAATTTTTCTCTACCTGAGGTAAATCCTGCAGTAATTCTCCCATATGCTTCAAGTTGAAAAACAAGATTAACTGTTATAACTACCATCTTTATAACAGCAACTATCTGTGAGGTTAAAAAGAAAAGAATATTCTTCTTTCTACACCACACAGCAACAAATACTAGCCTTTTATTAGTGACAGCCCATTTGCCTAAGACAGGACAGTGAGGAGTGGTTTAAGAGAAGTTGGGAGAGGTAAGGTGGAATAGACAAATAGGAAATATTCTCTTCCTAGTTGAGACCAAGACACTAGCTTATTTTTTTCAAGGAATATAGACACATGCTTACCTCCATATATTGAAGAGGGAAAACTGGAATAAGGGAAAATGATGACAATAATGGGTATTAAAACATTTCAGGAAGAAAGTGAAAATAGAGTGTGAGAAAGGAAAAAGTTAAAGAATAAAAACTTATTTTTACCAAAAAAAAAAAAAAAAAAAAAAAAGAACCCCAAACAACACCAACAACAAACAGAAAGAAATATCAAGTAAGATTAGTAATTCACTAATGTAGGGAATGAAAAAAATGGTGGCATGCATGATCTTTGATAGTTCTGTATGTCTAGAAGCAGAGTAGTACAATAACTAGAATTAAATCCAGTAGAGAAAATGTTATTCATGTGAAAACAATGTCAGAGTTAACAGGTAGAATTTAAAGTAAGAGGATGAACCCAGGAGTGTATTAGTTAAATAGTAATAATAATATTTGATAGTTGAGACACTTTACTATGTATGGATACTTGTTAATAAACCTCATGACCTGAGATGGAGTCTAGAGATGCACAGCAATGAAATGTAAATCTAACCCTGCAAGTTCTTCTCTGACATCTACATCATACAATGTCATGAATGCAGACACCTACATGTGCAGAGAAATTAAATACAAGATACATAATAATAAAAGTTTTACAGAATAACGATTTGAAAAGAAGTCCCGTATCACTGGAGCTGTAGCTGTGTAGCAGTCTATGGGGATTCCAGGGCTGAGACTGTGCCTAGCAAATGTGCAACAGCAGGATGTGGCAGAGAAAGCCAGGGAAGAACTAGAATAAGAAATTATTTTACTTTATACATGTTTATGTTATTGTGAAAGACACTTCCTTGTATCTAGTACCCAGTCTTTGTCCTGGGAAAATATAGGGCATCCAGTTTTTTATAAACTTTCACTCTGTTTTTGTTTCAAATGAACATGAAGCTTTTCCTGTACATTGTTCAGCTGCAAGTGGAGACCTGGAAAGGGGGAAACATTTGAAATGTAAATAAAGTATCAAAAAAGTAAAAACAAAAAAGAAACTTCTGGCAGTTTACATCTTAAATGATAAGAACGTCACTTATTTGAGACTTTGACAATTTGTGATTTCTGGTTATGTTTCAGACCCAAGTTGCATTCAATTTCCTGATTTTTTATGTAAAGGAGAAACATGAACTGAAACCAAAAAATGCATTTTATATAATCCAATTGATTTTAAATTCTGCCGTTTGCTAGACAGCAGGAATGCCCTAACAGCACTGCTATCACATTCTCTAATTTGTTCTGTGAAACTGCATGCTGCAAGCAATTTGTTACCTAAAATGCTAATAGTGCTCTCACATATTGAAATGAGAGATGGAAGCAACCTTGAAGATCATCATGGCAATGCTAAGGCGGAACTGTAGATAAGGAATTACAAAATTTTAAGTTGATCCTGCATTTGACCTTAGACAAAAAGGCAAAAATGAACAACTATTTGCTGCACTTATAATAAAGGAAATAGCTCATCAGCAAACAATAAATTTTTTCTTTAAATGTCAGTTTTAACAGGCCCATGTTATGCTTCCAGGGTGATATCCATCAAATTTAAGGTCACTGTCAAACAGTAAAAAAGGAATTCAATATTCTAGTATCATAAAATGTGCTGCTATAAAACATGAAGTTCCTTGATATTTTTATTTGTAGTAATAAAATAATTATATTTCTTTGTTAATCTAATCATATTTGGCCTGGACATTATGGAAACATACAAAAGAGATAAGCAAATGTTTTAAATCTGTGATTAATTCTACAGAAACAATTCATGGAAAAATGATACTTGATTGCTCTCAGTGCAGAGTAAGAAAGAAGATTTAAATACTTAAGTTTTTTAACTGTGAAAGTCAAAGTAGTCAAGTGAATTTTTAAAAAATTGTCTCAGAAACAGACAATGCTCTGTTCAGAACCTGACTCTGGCAGAAATTACAATCAGAAAAAGGTATTAGTCTGACTTTTTGTCTATTACATAATGAAATTCATCTCCAAGTTTGTTGAGATGATAAATAGGTAATGTTTTACTAATGTCCATAATCTGGTAAAAGCAGCAGTTGCATTAATTAACTTTGGAAATTTATTGAATCTATATACTTCTGAGGACTTATGGTCTGAGATACAGGGACACTGTTCTTATTGAATTGTTAGAATTCCATTTGATCTCCAAAAACTGTTTATTGAAACCAATGTTGAGGGATTGGAACACTTATTAGATAGGAAAAACCCCACCCTTATAAATAGGATTGGCATCCTTAGAAGAGGCTGCAAAGGCAGAAGATACCACTTTTAAGAAGAAAGGACCACACCATTAAATCTTATAATGTTTTGATTTGGGACTTACCAACCTACAAACCTGTAAGAAATAAGGTTTTACTTCCATTTTTCTGAGGTCCAGCTTCAGCATGAGGAGGGTCCTGAGAAAGGGAGGAATGGGTGGCACGCTAACGTAATGATGACTCAGAGTCAGCAGTGGATGCAAGCTGTCAGTATAATTCTTTGCCTAAGGATTCTCATCATTCTTCTTTCCTCTCCTTTCTTCCTTTTCCCTTTCTGTTCTTTTGCCTTTTCCTTTCTCATCCGTTTGACTTCTCTGAACCAGAGAGCAAGAACCCAGTCTTTTATATACTAAAACTACATCATCAAGGCTGTGATCAGTGTTAATGGTTTTTTTTTAGAAATTCTTAAACTTACATAAATGCTATGAATCCTGGATCATTAGTTAGAACTTCTGTTCTCTCAAAACAGAAACTAAACACAGCATGAAAGTACATTTCCTAATAGTTTTTATGCAGCCTGTTCTTCACTGGTAGCTGGGCACAGCGCTTGTGGATTCCTGGCACAGCATATGGCAGTCTTTAGTAACTATTTTCATGTAAGAAAAGAAAGGTGATAGACTACTAAGGTTAAAATGATTTCTTACAAACATTTAATTTTATGCAAGTAATGCAGCTAGCTCTTTCTTTAGGCATTGTCATCTCCAATTCTTGAAGTAACTAGGAAAATGAAGTATTAAATTTTTGTT
This sequence comes from Uromys caudimaculatus, assembly GCA_028551405.1. Classification (NCBI taxonomy): domain Eukaryota; kingdom Metazoa; phylum Chordata; class Mammalia; order Rodentia; family Muridae; genus Uromys; species Uromys caudimaculatus. Next base: position 84,573,199 of record CM052711.1, on the reverse strand, counting down.
TGCTTCTGCATCATCTTTTAATTTGATAATCTTTGTTTCCTCATCCTAGCAATTCCATGGTCTCATGTACTCTCATTCTAATAGCATTTATTTCTAAATCACATACAAATCTTTGTCCCATAAAATAAACCCATCTATCATTTACTTGTATTTTATATATCCCTTTGTTTTTCTGTCTATGTTTTTTCTTCTTGAGGCCACTTTAATTCTCTATCCTTGATGTCCTATAAATTCATCCTGGTTAATTAATGCAGCAGTCATTGGACCAAAGGGTACATGTATCTCCTCATAATTCCAAATTTACAGCCAAATCTGGCAATGAATTATTTCTACAAAGGACCATATAGGCTTTTGTGGTCTCTGTAGTTATATTGTCTAAATCCTTTCCCATTGCCCTAAAGGCCAAGTGAAATGTTTGGTCCTCATCCCCCACAGCCTCATGACAACCTAAGTTCTTCATTCCCAAGAACTACATCTATTTTATTTATTATAGAGTGATTAACTCTGAGTAAAAGATTAAGTATATTCCCAAGAAAAAGTGATTGAAAGTAAAATGGAGGAGACAGCAGATCAGTTTCAGGGTGGTAGTAAACATCAGCACACATGGAGATCTAGGGATCAACTGCCTGGCAAGGACCTAGGAACAGGAATTGTGGCACACCTCCACGTATGCAGCCATGCTAAACCTGACATATTTATAAGGTGCATAATCTATGGTATTTTGTTATACTAATGCACAGGTGGAGATAATACTTCTGGATCCATATGGGTATTCAAAGATAGAACACATCAATCATACTCATGCTCAAAAGACTACTAAACATGTGTCAAATATGGTCTCTTCTAGAAATGGTGAGCACAGGTGGGAAGATTCAGACAGAAGGTGGTTCATAGACATTTTTCTTTATGCATGTATTTGCAGAAGTTTACTAAAGCCAGGAGAATCAGACTTTAATTCTGACAATCTCTGGAACTTCTCAGTATCTGTTGATGACTTTACTGATGGTTTGCTCCATTGCTGCCTCCTTCATACCAGTTCACCAAACCTTTCCTCAGTGTGTACTGAATAAGAGACAGGGTTAAGAGGATGGGGGAGAACAGCAAGATATAGAAAAATCTATAAATTTGTGAAGACAAATTTTGTGTGATTTGAGCGAGCCTTATTTCACTTTACCTCAACTACCATAACATTTTTTTCTACATATGACTACACTGGGGGACCAGGGCTCGTTATGAAATTGTGCGTATCAGAAATGCTAAACATTGAAGGAGGTTTGTGTAAATGTAATGAATTATTAATGATCTATGTTGATGCATGAAGAAAGGCATGTTGGGAATAAAGCAATTTATGTGATAAGATCTAAAATGTCTGCTAACCTAAATTTCTAAAAGTAATATAAACTATGCGATGCCTGTATACAGATTATTTGATATACCAGTGAAAAGAAATGTCACTGTAGATTAAGAAAACACAAAATTATATACAACACCAATTTACATTCTTTATTCTGAGTGCACTTGTAAAGAAGAACTAACCTATATAAGTAAATTGTCTTAAATGGTTAGTATGCTGGTTAAAATAAATTTCACCATACATTTCAGAGGTCTGAATATTTTTACCTACTGTTTACACACACAAACACACCACACACACACACACATGCACACACACACAATCATAATAATATATAAACTAGTCATGATAATGATATCTTTTTAGTCTTTTCATAAGTCTCACATATAGGGAATGTGGGATTGTGCTATGAGGCAAGCATAAATACTGGTAAGGTTCAGTGAGCTCAAACCCTGGGAATCTCAGGTATTTGAGAATGGCAGGAGTAGAGCCAATTCCTACCTGTCTCTACCTGCTCTGGAACATGTAAGGATAACACCTAATTGGGAGGACCATAGGCACTCAGTCATGTAGCATGCCACCTGAAGTCTTCTCCATTCTAAGAGGTATGTAGATAGCCTTGAGTCTTTAGCCAATGAACTTCCTTTCCTGGGCATTCTCATACCTTTCCCCTAAGAGGTACATAATCCCTGGCTTTTTATGAATAGAGTAGAGTAGACCAGAGCAGAGCAGAGCAGAGCAGAGCAGAGCCGAACAGAACAGAACAGAATGAAGTGCATGTGCTCACATCCACCTCCAATAAAGCAATATGAACAAGCAAAGATTGTCTCAGAGAGCTGCTTCAGTAAAGATTACCATTGGGAAATCCTTCACCTAGAGAGCCATGCCTAAGACTACTAAAGAAGCCTTTTCTCTTCTACCACTCAATCATACAGGATGTTGCTCATCTTGGCTTTTGTGCATCCCTGTTTTTGACATCCTCTTTAGACATTACATGGGTGGCTTGAAGGGAAACTGGCTCTGCCTTCTCCATGGTACTGGCATCCAGACTCCTCCACACATCCAGCTCCTTGCATGAAGACAGAACACAGTACAACACTCAGTATGCCTCTAAATTCATAATAACTCATTTCCACACAGTTTATTTATCTAGAATTTATGTTTCATGAGTTTGGACATGAGAGAAGCACACTTAATATTATAAGGTAAGTTGATTTTGTATCAACATGGACAACATAAGTGTTTCCTATAGAGTCAGTTTGTGATTGACATTTAGAAGTAATTCTTCATATTTGCATATAGGGCTCAGATGAATATTTTAATGTTTCCCACCTGACTTATGTTACTTCATTTTTTGAAAGTAGATAACATAGAGGATACAAGAAAGGACGAAGACAACTTAGGTGAGGCCTTCTGAGAAAGTAGAAAGATGTGAGTGTATGTGTTACTCATGCAAACAAGAGACTTCAATTACAATGAAATTATAAATATAATGATTTTCAAAGTAGTAGTCTTATAAAGGAACATCTATTTTTTGCGTTCAATACAGTGAGAAGCAATTAACATTCTTTATATGTCTGTATATATATATATATGTCTGTATATTCTATAAATTGTATTAATCATGTAATCTTCATGAATACAACTCTAAATATCTCTAGATATCTTGTGCCTGTGATATTATTCAAAACACTCTATAACTCGGAGGTGATTGTAGCAGTCCATCATTGTTACTCACCTCCAACTCCACCCTCATACTCTCTCTTGTCTTCCTCTTCTCTCCTCCCTTTCCCCACTCCATCTCTCAGCTATCTAAACTAAATTTGACCATTGCATATCCACCCTCTAGAAGTCTCCAACAGCTTCCTGTATTCCATAAAATAAGTGATACCTCTGGAACGATGCCCAAGGTCCATCTTTGTATCCTGACTATTGAAACAATCTTGCCTATCACATTTATATGAAATATTATGAAGTCCCTTAGTTTTGGCCCATGCTGTCCTGGCTTTCTTCCTGCTTACCTTTCATTGGATACCTTAGTTCCATCTGAAACATAGCCATCTACAATGATGGTGTAAGTTTCTAGAAGAAATACTAATCCAGGCTCCTGCTGTGCCATGCTTCCCATGATTCCCTTTACCTTTACTTATTCTTAGGAGCTGCTCCCTCCGCTGTGATTTTGATCAATTGTTCTGTGGTTCATATAATTTCTAATAGTTATATGTTAAATGTACAATTGGATAAATGAATGAAAAATTTTAAAGAAATTTTATTATTATCTCTGTAGAGGAGAAACTAGATTCTCATGTGTTAGACTTGGGTATACATTCATATATGCCATGACACAGATATCACACACATTTTATCATTAATATAGATATAAAATTAAAATTCCAAGAATTAAGTTCATTGTGGGGTACATTTATAATCGATGTTTTATAATTAATTGTTTATATTATTTGGGAGTGGGGCAAATATAAATATTTTATTTCTCAGCCAAATGGGAATGTGAGACCTGTTAATATCATCTCTTGATCTTTTCCTTGTTGGTCCTCCTTGGGTTGCTTGCAAAGGGTGAAAGAAGCACTGGATTCTGAAAAGGCACAAATAAAATGGATATACCTATGCCTAATAGATGAGAGAGCTTGTGCCCATTGAGAGCCTCCCATCAAGTTGAATTGTCATCATGCCTTCCCCTGGAAACTTTCACATTGATTCCCACAGTGTGCACCTGTAGAATGTCAGCTCATGTCTTTTCTTACTCCATGAGAAACACTCTTGCTGACAAGATAACCTTTCCTTTCTGGATAAGCTTTCCCTCTGTGAGCACGTTCATTTTCAATGTCTTAATTTGTTTTGGGGTGTGCTTGTTATTACAGTCATTGCCTAAATATTTGCACAAACTGGAACCTGTCTAAAATTTCCAAACAACTTGAAAACCCAAGCTCTGAGTTGAGATGGCCTGACACTGCCCGTGATAATTTTTAGATTGTCATGTCTTGAATTGCATATTTGGACACTTTTCTGTGATAGCATATAAAAAAGGAAGAAAATATTAATATTGTGGCCAACTTTGAAATGTGAAGATAGCTAGTAATCTTTCATTTCCAACAGGGTTATTTTATTTTTCAAAAGAGTTGATTGTTGTACTTAAAGCTTTCTTACTTATACTTACTTACATGTACTTGCATATAGAGCGCCTCTGATTTTCTTCTCAGTCTTAAAACTATGGTGTGCTTGTAACTATAATTTTCCTCTGGTTCTGAGTTGTAATTACGTGCTTATAAATATGTCTTTTCTAATTATAAGCTCATTGAAGATAGTTTTCGTTTGTTTTGTTTTAATTATGAATATATTTGCAAGTTGGAATGCGCAGGTTCATTTAATATCCAGAAGAGGGTGGTAGGTACATTAGAGTTAGAGTTATAAGAGGTTGGTTGTGAACTGCCATGTGAGTACTAGGAATGGGACTCAAATCATTTGTGTGATTAATGAACAACAAAAACCACTGAGCCAATGCTCCAGGTCTGAGAAATTTTTATCTCATCTCTTTAAGATTATTAGTAGCAGACACAAGACATTTATTTCATAAGTGAATTAAAATTTAAACCACTAGCTACTAGTGAGTGAATGAATAACTTAATGGCTAAATGAGTAGAGAGATAAGTTGTTGCCTTGCTTTTAGAGGACTGATACAACAGGAATGAACTTCCTGCTCCTGAAATGGTTTCACTCCTCTAGAAACTTAGGGGTCTTTGAAAGCTCTGGGTTTTTTGTTTGTTTGTTTGTTTGTTTGTTTGCTTGTTTGTTTTATTTTGTTTTGTTTTGTGTTCTTAATCTGGTTTAAAAACCCTTCATACAAGAGTAGATAACAAGTCCAAGTGGGTCAAGAACCTCCACATAAAATGAGATATACTGAATCTAATAGAAGAGAAAGTGGAGAAAAGGCTCGAACACATGGACACAGGGGAAAAGTTCCTGAACAAAACACCAATGGCTTATTATCTAAGATCAAGAATCGACAAATGGCACCTCATGAAATTGCAAAGCAAAGGACACAGTCAACAGGACAAAATGGCAACCAACAAATTGGGAAAAGATCTTTACCAATCCTATGTCCAATAGAGGGCTAATATCCAATATACAAAGAACTCAAGAAACTTCACTCCAAATAACCCTATCAAAAATGGGGAACAGAGATAAACAGAGAATTCTCAAGTGAGGAAACTCGAAGGACTGAGAAGCACCTAAAGAAATGTTCAACATCCTAAGTCATTAGGTAAATGCCAATCAAAACAACCCTGAAATTTCACCTCATACCAGTCAGAATGGCTAAGATAAAAAACTCAGGTGACAACAGATGCTGGCAAGGATATGGAGAAAGAGGAACACTCCTCCATTGCTGGTAGGATTGCAAGCTGTTAAAACCACTCTGAAAATCAGTTTGGCGGATCCTCAGAAAAATGGACATAGTACTACCTGAGGACCCAGTTATACCACTCCTAGGCATATACCCAGAAGATGCTCCAACATGTTATAAGGACACATGCTCCACTATGTTCATAGCAGCCACATTTATAGTAGCCAGAAACTAGAAACAACCCAGATGTCCCTCAACAGAGGAATGGATACAGAAAATATGGTACATTTACACAATGGAATACTACTCAGCTATTAACATCAATGACTTCATGAAATTCACAGGCAAATAGATGTAACTTTAAAATATCGTCCTGAGTGAGGTAACTCAGTCACAAAAGACCAAACATTGCATGTACTCACTGATAAGTGGATATTAGCCCAAAATTTCAGAATACCCTGGATTCAATTCACAGCAACAGTTGGACTGACTGTGAGATCCCAGGTGGAGGAGTTGGAGAAGAGACTGAAGAAGCTGAGGGAGTTTGCAGCCCCATGGAAGGAGCAACAGTGTCAACTGGCCTGACCCCCTGGTTCTCCCGGAGACTGGACCACCAACCAAAGAATACACATGGTGGAACTTAAGGTGCTGGCCACATATGTGGCAGAGTAGAGCCTTGTTGGCCATTAGTGGGAGGTGAGACCTTTGAGCCTGAGGGTGTTAGATGTCCCAGCATAGGGGAATGCCAGGGAGGGAAGATGGGAGTGGGTGGGTCGGTGTGTGAATATTCTCAAAGAGGCAGGGTGATGAGGGATGGGATAGGGTTTCCAAAGGGGAGACCTGGAAAGGAAAAAACATTTAAAATGTAAATAAAGTATCATTAAAAAAGAATAGATAACAATACATTTCAGGTCATTGACTTTAACATATGTTTGTCTATGAGCGAAGATGCAGTAATTGGGTACTCACCTAAGAACAGTATCCACATAGTTTTAGTTGAATGTAAAATTTAAATTTTTCTATATTTTGTTTTAAATCAATTATATAAAGTAACTGATTTCATTTAGATTTTTCTTTCATTTGAAATATATATCTATATATCTATATCTATATGTATGCATATAGGTGTGTTATATATCTGTATGTATTCATATGTGTGGACATGTACTTGCAGGTGCATATTTGTGAGCATGTATATATGTTTGTGTGAATACTTTTAGATACAAGAATTAAGCATCATGTATTTCTTTCAGCTTCTGTTCATGATATTTAAAATAGGTTTCTCTCAATGCTTCAGTAGCTCATTTCCTAAGCTAGTCTGTCTGGTCTGTAAGTCCCAGGAATCTGTCTCCCCAGACCAATGGATAAATATCTTTGATGACACTCCCAGCTGTAACATTGGCTCCAAGGATTCAAGTACAAATCTTCTTTCTGTCCAGTATGCAGTGTCAGCTAAGCTAGCCATCTCCACTTTTCCAAGGCACATCCATATTTCATAAACTCACCTTATATTTTGATCTATTCTCACTTTCTTTGTGAGTCTTCCATAACTACCTTCTCCCCTTCCTTTTCATAGTGCCCAAATCCTTCTTTTTACTGTCAAACCCATTTCCCTTTAGTAAATATGCAGATATGAAGGGGAAACACGACACTTATCTTTGTAAGACAGGCTTATTTTCCTTAACATGATGATCTCCAGAGACATCTTCTGCCTTAGAAATTACATAGTTTTATTTCTACTTTATGACCAAGTAAAGTATCACATGCAAACATTCATACATTGATGACCAACTAAGCTGGTGTCATAAGTTGGCTAATAAGAATGGCCTAGCAGTAACCATGGATATTCAGGAATTTAGATAGTAAATAGACATTGACTTGTTGGGCTATATTTTCAAAAGAGATATAGCTGGTTTATACAGCAGTTGTAATTTTAATTTTGGAGTAACTGTTCATATTTACTTGAATACTTACTGAACTAATTTACATTGCACCAAGAGTTTTCCTTTATTCCCTACATCCTGTCTCACACCTGTCACTTAATTTTTGTTCATTTCTTTCTTTAATGACAATTACTTTGACTTTTATAATCTAAGTTTTTATTGTTTGTGCCTCATATATGTATGTAGTAAATTGTAAACACTTTCAAGTCCCATTCCCCTTTTTAATCCCCTCCTGATACCACTGAAGTCTTTCTTTTAAACAGTCCCTCCTTAACTATCATGTTTTTTTTAATGTATGATCAACTAAATTTTATTAGACTTTCATGCCAAAGTATGTGTGTGAGGTGATTTCCTAGAGCATAGCAACTCATCAGTGGCTCCTTAACTGAGAAAGTGACAACCCCTCCTCTTTTAAGCTTTACCTGACAAGAGTTCCTCTGGAAGGATTGGAACCTCATGTGTCCCTGCCCCCTCTTAAGGAAATATTGATGTGCCAATATTGCCTTCCTATGGAGCCAGCCTCAAATCTAATCAGAAAACAATTGACTACCCCAAAACACTCATTAATTAAACGGCAGATCTTGATGGAGAAGGCACTATCATAGCATCTTGACAGACAATAAATTGTCATGGCTGTGAAGATTCACAGCTAAGTAATTTTTTACCATCTTCTGACACTATGGATACTAGCCAATAGGGTGAAAGCTTTTCATTCAGCTAATCATTTTTCTATATTGTGTGACCAAAGAATGAAATTTCTTCAGTAACAAAGTGTTACCATTCTGTCTGTTTTGATGGTCAAAGAGACTTCAGAAGATTCCAAATAACATAGGCTACAATCATTGCTTTTTGTTACCTACCAGAACTGTATATGTTTTTATTTGAGGTTCTATAAAATTTCAGTCAAATTTGATGTTCATTTCTCTTTATCTAAAATATTTTAAAAATTTTATGTATTTTGGACCTATTGTACTTATTCACTTAACAGCAATGTGTTCAGCTATTTTCCCATTCATTGATTGGATTATTTCTGCTGCTTTATTATATAAAATATATGTATGTATATGTGTGAATATCTATGTGAATATATATGTAGATATATACATGTGTAGATATATAGATATGTAGATGTATATGAAGAGATACACAGATATGTAGATATGTATATATGTGTGTGTATATATGTGTATGTGTGTATATATATATATTTATAAATAAATAGATGAAAATATACACAAGGATATATAGAGATATATGTAAATAAATAAATAGATATAAGGATATGTGAGGATATATAGATTGATATATAAATAAATACAAATATTTTATATATAGATGTATAAATATATAGAGATTTATAGATATATAGATATGTAAGGATATATATAAATAAATAAATATATAGATATATAAATACATAGATATGAATATATACATAGATAGATAGATAAATTATATAGATATAGAGATGATATTTACATATAGAGGTATATAGACAAATGGACATATATCTATATTGATATACAGATATTCAGATATATCTATAGAAAAATGATAGATAGATAGATAGATAGATAGATAGATAGATAGATAGATAGATAGATAGATATAGATAGATGATAGATCCTGGATATTAATTCTTAGTCACATGAATAAGTGGGAAACTTTTTCTCCCATTCTGCAGAATTTACCTTGTTTATTAATTATTTCTTTTGTCCCAAAGAATCCTTTAAATTTAATGTAATCTTTTTTATCAATTCTTGCCATTATTTCCAAAATCATTGGAGTCTTATTCAGACACTAACTGCTTGAACATAGATCTCTGTTTTCCCCTGTGTTTTTCTGTAGTATTCTTTAGGTTATGTATAATCATATTTTAATGGGGAATGAGAAAAGGTGACATGCAACTAACTACCTGCTTCTGGAGAGAATAACAGTCTAATGCAGCAGGCAACAAGATCTTTGTTATTCTTGGAGCATTCCAAGTACTGAATTCTTAGTATGTATTTACCTAAGTTGAGACAGTTTCACAACAAACATCACTTTAAGTGGCATGGTGTTCTGAACCTAATTAACTTAAGCATTTTAAAAAATACCCTTCTCAGAATTTCTGGTACTAGACTCATCCATTATTATCTGTTGGCTACTTACATCATCCCATTTGGATCAAATACCCTAGGTTTATCACTTCCTTGCAAGTGCAGAGACCCTAAGGTAGACTCTGATCACATAAAGTACTGAGTCTTGATTTTAGTTGTGGAGTTAAATATAAGAATAACATTAAATTATTTGGCTCCTATTATCTGTACAGAAGAGAACTGGTGCCTTTTGGTCAAGATATGTGTCAGCAGTGCAAAGCTGAGGAGGCTCTGCTACAGCAGATCCACCTCCAGGTGACAGGAACCCCGCTGGGAACTGTGAATAGCTTTGGTGTACTTAAAAATGCCAACACTATCCAGAAAATGTAAAAGGAAACAGTAGCCTCTGACCCAAGCCAGTCAATATTTCAGTTTCCTGGTTTGGTTTTTCAATAGCTTAGCAGGGGATCCATGGGCTCTTTAAATCTAATGTTCCCTTTTAGAATTTATCACTGACAATACAGACTGCAGTTAAAGAAGTAACAACTCAAGAGTCCCATGACAAATACATAGTTTAAAGAGAAACTTAAATGCAGATCCTAAGAATAAAATTTGGTTTGAAGGAATATAATGAAGCAAAAGACAAAGATGTTAGGATCACAAAGAAAACAACCAGTTCCTCTTTTTAAAAAGTCTCAGTCAAAAATATTTTCAACAAACTAAGGTTAAAAATAATGGCAGAGAGCCATGTTCTTGCCTCACTCAGAAAACTTATGACCATTGAGAAAATATACTTCCATATGTCTAAAACAGCTGCAACAATGTACCAGGTCCAAGAAGACTATGTCAGGGCTTCTGCTGAAAGAAGATGTCTCACATGTCCCAAGTGTCCCAGAGTGAATCACAAGAAGCTACTTAGACACTGTAGCTTGTTGTTGTTGTTGTTAATTAACATGGCAAATGAGAGAGAATTCCTGTTCCCATCTGGAAAATAAACTATTGTCAGCCAAGGCGCGGCAGCACTACATACTTTTAATCCATCCTGAGTGTGCAATTTCCCCCAAAATATGACAGATGGCTTACTTAAATAAATGATTGTAGCAAAGAAGATCTTAGTTGTAGGGCGATTCTCACAGTAATAAATGTGTATTTCTGCAGCTCCAAAGATCAAAAGATTTCACTTTCTGAGGGCACAAGAATGGACAGAGTTGTTAAGCTTCTGAAATGTATGCCTTACCATTGAAGGCTTTAGAAAGATACATAAAACCATTAAGAGGTCAGTTGTTGGTAATCATTCGTGCAGGCATTTCTAGGTCAAACTTGAATTCCCATTGTCAAGCTTTGCTTTATTCTAGATAAAAGAGTAAGAAATAAGATGCACATAGCAAAAAGGGACAAATTGAACATTATAGTTTATTCCTTTTGCTTTCTTTCCATCTTTTCTGTCCTTTTTCTTTCTATCTTTTCTGTCTTTTTTCGTTCTTTCTTTTTTTTTTTTTTTTTTTTTTTAATTTCGTCAAGTTTGCTTTCTTATCAGTTTGTGAGACCTGCTGGAAAACAACAGAGATTTTGCTGCCAGTTCTGAACTGCAGGGGTGGAATTGTCAGTACTAAAACCAGAAAGATTCAGCAAATAAAAGATAATATGGATTGTTTCCTGTTGTGTTTGTTTTCAAATGACTGTGCTTAAATGAAGCTCTTCTTTAGCAACCAACTCTTGTCTTTCCCACTGGCTTCCTGACTCCTTTTAGTGACTTTATTTCCTTTGTGTCTCAAAACATATTAAACTTTGATCCTTCTCTCAAAACGTCCATGTGAGTAAATACAACAAAGGACTCTTGGGTAAGCTACATAATCAGAATGTATGAGCTATTGGATCAAATGTGATTTCATATTATTCTCAAATTTGACGTTCCTACCACAGAAAAATAATTAAGAACAAAGAGAATGAAATAAAATGCTGCAAATCTAATATATCTTATTCATAAATGATTTTGGCGTACACAGACACACACATATATGTATGTATGTATATATATATATATATATACACACACATACATATATATATGTAAAACAATAATAATAAGAGAATAAGAAGTTATGAATTTGAAAGGGAACAGAGTAGGGATAGAACATGTGAGGTGTTTAAAGGAGGGGGTTGGTGTAATATACTTTAAATACACATAAGAATGTACCCTCTTTAAAAATTTTATTTTAGCAATAAAATAATTCTTTATTATTCTTGTTTGTGACAATTATGAAAATATTCAAGTACTGTTCAATAACTTCAAATAAAAGATGCTCTTCCAGGAACATACATGTTTTCCTTTCTTTTTACTTTAATTTAAAAAAATATGCAAAATATAGTGATCACCGTTTTAACTCCTCCAACCCCTTCCAGATCCAACTCCCCAGAAAACAAACAAATAGGCAAACAAATAAACAAAAAACAATAAACCAGAATCAAAGATGAAACGCACAAAACGTACTTGTACACAGAAACCATAAAAACATAAAATCTTAAACTTTAATGCACAAGTAAAAGACCAGAAGACTAAAAATAAAAGGCCCAAACAAAGCAATATAAGGCAAAAAAAAAAAAAAAAAAGTATTTAAAATTACCATTTAAACTGGAATAAGATGAAATCTGAAAGTAGTTTTTGTTTGTGTTTTCCTGGTAATTAAGAACGATGAACATTTCTTTAAGCCATTCTTAGCCATTTGTGTTTCATATTTTGAGACGTCTCTGTTTAGTTCTATGTCACATTTTAATTGTTTTTATGTGTATTTTCTTATTAATTAATTAATTAATTAATTAATTTTTTACACTCCAGATTTTATCCCCCCCCATCATCTGTCCACCCTCCCACTGTTCCACATCCCATAACACCTTCCCACTCCCTGTCTCCATGTGGATGTTCCCATCCCCACCCCACCTGACCTCTAAACTCTCTGGGGCCTCCAGTCTCTTGAGGTTTATGTGTATCATCTCTGAACACAGACCAAGCAGTCTTTTGCTGTATATGTGTTGGGGGACTCATATCAGCTGGTGTATACTGTCTGTTTGTTGGTCCAGTGCTTGAGAGATCTTGGGGTCCAGGTTAATTGAGACTGCTTGTCCTCCTACAGGGTCGCCCTCCTCCTCAACTTCTTTCAGCCTTTCTCTAATTTAACCATAGGCATCAGCAGCTTCTGTCCATTGGCTGGGTGCAAATATATGCATCTGAATCTTTCAGCTGCTTATTGGGTCTTCCAGAGGGCAGTCATGCTAGGTCCATTTTTGTGAACGCTCCATAGCCCCAGTAACAGTGTCAGGCCTTGGGGCCTCCCCTTTAGCTGGATCCCAATTTGAGCCTGTCTCTGGACCTTCTTTTCCTCAGGCTCTTCTCCATTTCAATCCCTGTAGTTCTTTCAGACAGGAACAATTATGAGTCAGAGTTTTGACTGTAGGATGACAACCCCCTCCCTCATTTGATGCCCTGCCTTCCAGCTGAAGGTGGGCTCTATAAGTTTTCTCTCCATATTGTCACACATTTCATCTAAGGTCCCTCCCTTTGAGTCCTGAGAATCTCTAACCTCCCAGGTCTCTGGTGCATCCTGGAGTGTACCCCCAATATCCTACCTCCTGAGGTTGGCTGTTTCCATTCTTTTTGCTGGTCCTCAGGGCTTCAGTCTTTTTCCTTCACCCAATACCAGATCAGGTTCCCCTCTGCTCGCACCACCAGTCCACTTTCCCTTTGAGGTCCCTCCCTCCCTTCCCACTTATGATTGCTTTCTTCTCCCTCCAAAGTGGGACTGAGGCATAATCACTTGGGCCCTTCAGATTGTTGATCTTTTTTTACTTCTGTGTACTATATCTTGGGTATTCTGTACTTTTTTTTGCAAGTATTCACTTATTAGTGAGTACATACCTTCCATGTCCTTTTGAATCTGAGTTTCCTCACTCAAGATGATATTTTCTAGTTCCACCCATTTGCCTGCCCTGCAAAACTCAGGATGTCCTTGTTCTTAATAGCTGAGTAGTATTCCATTGTGCAAATGAACCATATTTTCTGTACCATTCTTCTGTCATGGGATATCTGGGTTTTTTACAGCCTCTGGCTATCACAAACAAGGCTGCTATGAACATAGTGAAACATGTGCCCCTGTGGCACAGTGAGGCATCTTTTGGGTATATTCCTGAGAGTGGTATTGCTGAGTCTTCAGGTAGATTTATTTCCAATTTTCTGAGAAACTTCCAGATTGATTTACAGAGTGATCATACCAGTTTGCAATCCCACCAGCAATGAAGGAGTGTTCATCTTTCTCAACATCCTTGCCAGCATGTGCTGTTACCTGAGGTTTTGATCTTAGCCATTCTGATTAGTGTAAGGTAAAATCTCAGGGTCATTTTTTCTCTGGTCACTAAGGACTTTGTACATTTATTTAGGTGTTTCTCAGCCATTTGAGATTCCTCTGTTGTGAATTCTCAGTTTAGTTCTATACCTAGTTTTCTGTTTGGAATATTTGGTTTTTGGGTAGCTTCTTGAGTTCTTTATATATTTTGGATATTAGGCCTCTATAGGATGTGGGCTTAGTACCCAATCTGTAGGTTGCCAATTTGTCTTACTATGTCCTTTGCCTTACTTTCTAGTTTCTAGTTTCTAGTTTCATGAGGTCCATTTATCAATTCTTGATCTTAGAGCATGAGACAATGGGTTCTGTTTAGGAAATGTTCCCATGTGTCAATGAGTTCAATGCTCTTTCCCACATTCTCTTCTATTAGATTCAGTGTGTATGGTTTTATGTGGAGGTACTTGATCCACTTGGATTTGAACTTTGTGCAAGGTGAGAAATATGGGACTATTTTCATTTTTCTACATACAGACACCAGTTAGACCAGAACCATTTATTAAAGATGCTTTCTTTTTTCTATTGAATATTTTTGGTGTCTTTGTCAAAGATCAATTGTCTGTAAGTGTGTAGTTTTATTTCTGGGTCTTCCATTCTATTCCATTGATCAATGTGTCTGTCTCTGTACCAATACCATGCAGTTTTTATCACTATTGCTCTGTAGTAAAGCTTCAGATTAGGGGTGGTGATTCTCCTAGCCATTCTTTTATTGTTAAGAATTGTTTTTACTATTTTGGGTTTTTTGCATTTCCAGATGAATTTGAGAATTGCTCTTTCCATGTCTTTGAAGAATTGTGTTGGCATTTTGATGCGGATTACGTTGAATCTGTTGATTGCCTTTGGTAGAATGGCCATTTTTACTATATTAATTCTGCCAATGCATGAGTATGGGAGATCTCTCCATTTCCTGAGATCTTCTTTGATTTCTTTCTTGAAAGAATTGAAGTTATTGTCATACAGGTCTTTCATTTTGTTTGGTTAGAGTTACCTCAAGAAATTTTATAATATTTGTGACTATTGTGAAGGGAGTTGTTTCCTTAATTTTTTCTCAGCCTGTTTATTATTTGTATAGAGGAAGGCTATTGATTTATTTGAATTAATTTTATATCCCACCACTTTGCTGAAGTTATCATCTGGAGGAGTTCTCTGGCAGAATTTTTGGGTTCGCTTATGTATACTATCATATCATCTGCAAATAGTGATACATTTATTTCTTCTTTACCAATTTGTATCCCCCTTGATCTCTCTGTGTTGGGTTATTGTTCTAGCCAACACTTCTAATGCTATATTGAATAGATATGGGGAGAGTGAGCATCCTTGCCCTTTTGCTGACCTTAGTGGGATTGCTTCAAATAAGTCTCCATTTAATTTGATATTAGCTGTTGGTTTGCAGTAAATTACTTTTATTATGTTTAGGTGTGGGCCTTAAATTCCTGATCTCTCTAGTACTTTTAACATGAAGGGTTGTTGTATTTTGTCACATGCTTTTCCTGCATCTAAGGAAATGATCATGTGATTTTTTTTTCCTTTGGCTTTGTTTATATAGTGGATTACATTAATGGATTTTCATATATTGAACCAAAATTGCATCACTGGGATGAAGCTTACTTGATCGTGGTAAATGATCATGTTTATGTGTTCTTGGATTTGGTTTGCAAGAATTTTATTGAGTATTTTTACATTAAGGTTCATAATAGAAAGTGATCTGACACTCTCTTTCTTTGGAATTTGTGTGATTTATGTAAAAGTGTAATTGTGGCTTCATAGAACAAATTGGTAGTGTTTCTTCTGTTTCTATTTTGTGGAATTGTTAGAAGAATATTGGTATTAGGTCTTCTTTGAAGGTCTGATAGAATTCTCCACTAAACCCATCTGGTTCTGGGATTTTTTTTGGTTGGGAGACTATTAATGATTGCTTCTATTTCTTTAGGTATAATGGGACTGTTTCAATGATTTATCTGATCCTGATTTAACTTTGGAACCTGCTACATGTCTCGAAAATTGTCCATTTCATCCAGATTTTCCAATTTTCTTGAGTATAAGCTTTTTTAGTAGGTTCTGAAGATTTTTTTTTTAATTTGCTCAGTGTTCATTGTTATGTCTCTCTTTTCATTTCTGATTTTATTAGTTTTGATTCTGTCTCTGTGCCCTCTAGTTAGTCTGACTAAGACTTTATCTGTCTTGTTGATTTTCTCAAAGAACCGGGTCCTGGTTTTGTTGGCTCTTTGTATTGTTCTTTTTGTCTCTACTTGGTTGGTTTCAGCCCTGAGTTTGATTATTTCCTGCCATCTAACTGTATTGGGTGTATTTGCTTCTTTTTGTTCTAGAGATTTTAGGTGTGCTGTCAAGCTGCTAGTGTATGCTCGTTCCAGTTTATTTTTTTGGAATCACTTAGAGCTATAAGTTTTCCTCTTTCTACTGCTTTCATTGCGTCCCATAAGTTTTGGTATGATGTGATTTTCATTAAATTCTAGGAAATCTTTAATTTCTTCCTTTATTTCTTCACTGACCAAGTTATCATTGAGTAGAGAGTTGTTCAGTTTCCATATGTATGTGGGCTTTCTGTTGTTTTTGCTGTTATTGAAGACCAGCCTTAGGCCATTGTGGTCTGATAGGATGCATGCGATTATTTAAATCTTCTTGTATTGGTCGAGGATTGTTTTGTGACCAATTATATGGTCGATTTTGTAGAAAGTACAATGAGGTGCTGAGAAGAAGATATATTCTTTTGTTTTAGGGTGAAATGTTCTATAGATATCTATTATATCCATTTGGATAAAAACCTCTATTAGTTTCACTGTGTCTCTGTTTTGTTTCTCTTTCAATGACCTGTCCAGTGGTGAGAGTGAAGTGTTGAAGTCTTCCACTATTACTGTCTGACATTCAATGTGTGTCTTGAGCTTTAGTAAAGTTTCCATTATGAATGTGGGAGCTGTTGAGTTTGAGGCATAGATTTTCAGAATTGAGAATTCCTCTTGGTGGATTTTGCCCTTGATGAATATGAAGTATCCTTCTTCATCACACTTGATAATCTTTG
This sequence comes from Uromys caudimaculatus, assembly GCA_028551405.1. Taxonomy (NCBI): domain Eukaryota; kingdom Metazoa; phylum Chordata; class Mammalia; order Rodentia; family Muridae; genus Uromys; species Uromys caudimaculatus. The sequence goes on along the minus strand of CM052711.1, from coordinate 84,556,033 downwards.
GTTGAATGTCTATTTTGTTTGATATTAGGATTGCAACTCCAGCTTGTTTTCTGAAACTATTTGCTTGGAAAACCTTTTCCCATCCTTTTACTCTGAGATAGTGTCTGTCTTTGTTATTGAGGTGTGTTTCTTGTATGGAGCAAAATGCTGGATCTTGTTTACATATCTATTAGCTTATGTCTTTTTATAGGTGAGTTGAGTCCATTAATATTGAGAGATATTAAAGAGAGTTGACTGATGGTTCCTGATATGTTTGTTTTGTAGGTGGCTTTATGTGCTTATGGTTCTTTCCTTTTGACTTTGTTGTGAAATGCTTAATATCTTGTCTTTCTTTGGTGCAGACACCTTCCTTGTATTGGAATTTTCCTTCTAGGATCCTCTGTAGGACTAGATTGGTAAATAGATACTTTTTGAATTTGGTTTTGTTCTGAAATATTTTGGTTTCTCCTTCTATGTTGATTGAGAGTTTTGCTGGGTATAGTGACCTGGACTGGCATTTGTCTTCTCTTAGAGTTTGCATAACCTCTGAACAGGCTCTTCTGGTTTTCATAGTCTCTGTTGAGAAGTCTGTTGTAATTCTGGTACGTCTATGTTTGCATGTTACTTGGCCCTTTTCCCTTGCAGCTTTTAATATTCTTTGTTCTGTACATGTAGTGTTTTGATTATTATGTGACAAGAGGATTTTCTTTTCTGGTCCCATTTATTTGGTGTTCTATAGGCTTCTTGTTTATTTATGGCCATCTCTTTCTTTAGGCTGGGGAAATTGTATGCTTTTTTCACGGCATTTTCAGATCCTTTGAACTGGAAATCTTCCTTCTCTATACAGATTGTTCTTAGATTTGGTCTTTTCATTGTGTTCTGAGTTTTCTGGATTCTTTGGGTTATGAATTTTTTTTACATTTTGAATTTTCTTTTTAACAGTTGTATCAATCTTTTCTATGGTATCTTCTATACCTGAGATTCTCTCTTCTATGTCTTGTATTCTGTTGGTGATACTTACATTTGTAATTCTTTACTTCTTTCCTAGGTTTTCCATTTCCAGGTTTGCCTCCATTTGTGCTTTCTTTATTGTTTCTACTTCCACTTCTAGGTCTTGAACCTCTTTATTGAATTCCTTCTCCTGTTTACCTGTGTTTTCCTATATTTCCTTCAGTGAGTTATTTATATCCTCCTTAAAGGACTCTATTATCTCCATGAGATAGGATTTTAGGACAGATTCCTGATTTTCAGGTGTGTTGGTGTATTCAGGGCTTGCCATGGTGGGAAAACTGTGTTCTGATGATGCCCATGTTTATTGGCTTCTTTTGCTTATGGTCTTATGCTTGCCTCTCGCCATCTGGACATCCCTTGTGTTTGTTGATCTGGATGACTCTGAAGTCTGCCTCTTTTGTCTCTGGGTTGCTTCAGGTCTCCTGGTAGGCCTTTGGCCCTGGCTGCAGCAAACCACCTGTGGAGCCTTCCAGCTGGGGGGCTCTTCAAAGGGACAGAGAAGCTCCTGATCTGTTGCCCTGGCTGCAGTAGATCTCCTGGGAGGTCTTCAGACTGTTGGGTTTTCAGCGGAGCAGTCAAGCTATTGTCCTGTGTGAAGATGTTCTCCAATGGGGGTTATGGATTACGATTTCTGTTTCTCTATGAGCAGCAGAACTCCAGGGATGCTTTCAGCCTTCCGGTCATTTGCCCTGCATGTCTTCAAGCTGTGGTGTCTTCATGGGAGCAGACCATCTGGCAGTCAGTTGCCCTGTGTGCAGCAGATCTCCTGGGATTCCTCAGCCTGTGGTGTCAGTTTCCCAACTGCGCTGAGTGCAGTTGATCTTTTGAGATGGCTCAGGATATGGTATAAACTACTCTGAGTGAAGTAGATTCTCAACTGCTTTGAGTGCAATGGATCCTCTAGGATGTCTCAGGATATAGTGTTTTCATGGGAGGAGACCAGCTAGCAGACTGCCCCAGCAGAACAGATCAGGCAGACAAGGTAGAAGGCGAGTGGTCTTCGTGGGGTGGGGGTTTTGGTGGATGATGGGTCCTGAGTCCACGGGCTCTAAGCAGCAGCTCTGGGACTTGGAGGAGGGGAGTTCTTACCAACTGCTCTGAGTGCAGTGAATCCTCTAGGATGGGTCAGGATTTGGTACCTTCATGGGAGCAGACCAGCTAGCAGTCTGCCCCAGCAGTATATGTATTTTGTTAACAATCTATTTTATATACTAACCCTCTAGAAGATATGTAGTTGTTAACCAATTGTGATTCCTGCCGCTTCACTCCAACAACGGGTGATTTTGGTCATACGGAAACTTCAGTTCCATGAAGTCACATTTAATAATTCCTTGTTTTAATGCCTATGCTATGGGTGCCCTGTACAGAAAGCCTTTTTCTACATCAAAGAGTTCAAGATTATTACCAACATTGTATTCTATCAGATTCAAATGTCTGGTCTTATGTTGAGGATTTGATCCATTTGGAGCTCAGTTTGTACAAGGCAATAAGTATGGATTTATCATGTTTCTCCTATAGGCAGTTTTCTAGTTTGGCCAGCAGTATTTGCTGAAGATGCTGTTTTTCTTCATGTCTGTGGTGTTTTGTTTGGTTTTGAGTTTTGTTTTTTCTTAACAAAAATCAGCTTTCTATAAATGTGTAGAGTTATGTCAGGGTCTTTAATGCGATTTCATAGAACAATATGTCTGTTTTATTTGTTTTGTTTTGTTGTTTTGTTTTTCCAACATATTATTTTTATTATTTGGGGACCTCATACAGTACACCCCTATGACAATCTCTTCTTATTCCTCTCAGGTCCACACTCACACCCTTATGACTGTTTAAAATAATGAAGTTCAAAGTGTGTTGCCCAAATACTCATTGGAGTATGGTCAAACTCTCAGTGGCCAGATTCTTAAAGATATCTAATTCCTTTCCCATTCCCCTCTCAGAAGCCATCAAATGTGGAGAGCTGCACTTCAGCTTCTTTATCAAAAATTTTAAGGACTTTCTTCAATGGATATCTGTTTAGACTGTTTCTCTTTTCTTTTCTTAAGGGGGGTGAGCTTGTCACAGAAACTTTCAATGTCTCTCATTCTCAATTATGAGTCTAGAGTCATTGAGATCACTGCAACAGAAGCTTCCTTGCGCATATATGTTATTGGCAGTACTGATTGTGAACTGCCACATGGTTTATAGTGGCAGCACAGACCATGGATAGCCACAAGGTCTACAGAGATAGCATGGACCAAGTGGAGGTATCTCCCATTCATGCATTGAGCTCCTCATGGTTGTGCCAGATCATCAGCTTCAGTCTAACGTGTGATACCCAGAGCTATGGGGTTCAGGAGTGACTCAACTTCACTTCCTCCTCTAGCCTAATACAAGTTGGCTTGATCTCAACATGCCCATTTATATACTAATATCATATTATTTTCCCTTTATAGTTCTGTGGTACAACTTGAAAACTGAGATAGTAATAAACTATAGCAGTTCTTTTACTATTCAGAGATTTATTAGCAGCCCTCTTTTTATTTTTGTTGTGTTTGTGTTTTCACATGAAGCTGAAAATTATCTTTTCAGTTTATATGAAGAATTGTGTGGGAATTTTGACGGGGATTGTGTTGAATCTGTGCATTTCTTATGGCAGGATGAGGCTCTTTACTATATCAGTCCTGCTGATCCATGAGAATGGAAGAAAATCTTTCTATTTTCTGATTTGTTCAATTTCTATCTTTTATATCTTAGTGATTTCATTACACAAGTCTTTCATTTGATTTGTTAAAGTTATCTCAAGCTGTATTTTAGGATGTTGTAGAAGGTTTCCTTCCATGTGCTCTTTCTCAGTCTCCCTACTATTTGTATATAGGAGGAGTACTAAGTTTTCTATATTAAATCTGAAGTGTACTACTTTGCTGAAAGTATTTAACAGCTGTAGAAGATTCTTGGTAGACTTTTTAGGGTGTTTTGTGTACAAATCTTCAGCAAATAAAGATATTTGGAATTCTATAAAGTGTATTTTAATACAGTTTATCTCCATCAGTTTTTTTTTTAATTGTTCTAGCTAAGTCTTCAAGTACCATGCTGAAGAGGTGTGGAGAAATTGGACATCTCTCTCTTGTTTCTGATCTTAGCAGAATTTTCTGAGTTTCCATTTATGTTAGTACTGAATGCTGGCTTGTTATAAATTTATTTAAAAAATGTCTGTTGAAGCACTAGTCCCTCCAGGTCTTTTACCACAACAAGGTGTAAGATGACAGGATACACAATGTGGTCAGATAGGATGCAGGTTGTTGTGTTAATTTTCTCACATCTATTGGGACTTGCTTTGTTTTCAAGAATATTACCAATTTTGGAGAAAGTTTCATGAGTCACTATGAAGAAATGGATTCTTTATTGTTTGCATGAAATGTTCTGTAAATATCTACTGGTTTCATGTGAACATCACAGATATGGCTACCTGCATAAAAAATGAAAATGTCAGCCCAGCACTCCTCGTGCATGCCTTAGTCCCAGCCCTCGGGAGGCAGAGACAGGCAGATAGATCTCTTTGAATTGGAGAACAGCTTGGTCTATAAAATGAGTTTCAGGACAGGAAGGGTTAAACAGAAAAACCTTATTTTGAAAAACCAAAGAAAAAATAAATTAAAAAAAATGTGATAATGCCTTGTTGAAAAGTAGAGTTTTATAGAGAAAACTAAAAAGGATGTGACAGGGTTGAAAGGAACTAAAATTCATTATATATATATATATATATGCAAGAGCTGGTCAAATAAGTAAACACACTGGAAAATAATTTTAAATATATTTTCTGGTTTGTTTCATTATATACTTTTATGTGTAAAACATATCACTTTTAAAATGCAGAAACAACTATCCAATAATTACTGACAATAACTTGTCAGCTCCATTCTGCTTCAAACCATAAAACACAACTGATGTGTGTCACATCTTAACACTGCTTCCTGTCTCTCCTTTACTTCATACTCAATACTGACTATGAACATGAAGCTTCTGTGTATTTCTCCCATGTACTAATCTCTGATTTCATGGTCTCTATAATATTATATTCTCTGTTTTAATTTGAAGTTCTGCATGTGCCTGTTTTGTTTCTTATTTTGTTTTTCTCAGATTGAACCATTCCATTCTGCATGGAAACACTTTAAGCAGGAAGGTAAACAACTCAAAATAGCTTCAGAAAGTTTCTAAAACTGACCAGACTCCCTGGGCTCTTCCCCACTAGAGAATGCAGCATTAAGCTGCAAAGAGATTCTCAAACAATTTGACCCACAAAGAAGACTCTCAGATAAGCCATACAGCAAACAAGACTCTGAGACTAGCCCAGCAGCCTAAAAGAAGCACAAACCAGCCAAGCTGCCCCAGAGAGGTATAGGCCAACTGAAGCCCGTGGAAAGGGCATGTCCAACCTGTTGAGTTGCCTACAGACTGTGCTGTGTTCCCTAGCTTCCCATCTTGGTGAGCTGCCACTCATGCTTGACTGGCAGTTGGTAATACAGCTGTTTTTGATTCATTTCTGCTCCTGTATATGATGCTTCTTCTATGTTCCATTACGTAACCTAAATAACAGTCATTCACTAATTTGGACTTTGATGGTATCAGGAGTTTGGTCTGTTATGGGTTTCCTATCTGAAATGAATAGACATGTATGTGGTATTTCCTAGGAAAAGTTTTGTCATGCAACAGTGCTCTGTTGGGACTTATTGAGAATTTAAAGAAATGGTCACGTGAAAAATGAAATTTTGTTGTCATTTCTTCATGTAGTCACCACAGAACTTAAAGTTTCACCAGGATTCAGAAGGAAACTGTGTCTGGTCTGGCCTGCCTTCCTTACATTATCTCACTTTTCCCAAGGCTACAAACAAGGCAGCCCAATGGTTAAATATTCCTGGGATATTTTAATTCTCTTTCCGGGAGTCCTTTTAAAGTTAAACTTTATAGTGTAAAATATACATGTTACGGGATGAACAGAGATAGTAAGTTGGTTACTATAGTAAAACAAATTAAATATTCATCATCACACATAGAGATTTATTTCTTTTGCTTTTCATGGCAGTAACAGATAAAACATTTCTAAGTCCTTTAAAGCTAAGATATAACACTTTTGGAACCTATGAAACACTGGGTTAACTATAAAGAAATTTTTTTATTTGTATTGAAAGAATGTACGCATGTTGTGTCTGTAAGTGATAGTGGAAGCCAGAGAAGTCCTATAATGGTGTAATTATGGGTATAAGCTGTCAAACATGGGTTCTGGAATCCACAGAAATGTCATTTGGAAGAGAACCCTTCCTTTTACTCCAGGTCCTTATCACAACCCCTTAGCTTGTATTTTAAATGTTTGACAACTTTCTCACAAGAAAAAAAAAATCTGCAAACAACGGAATATCTGTTCTATCACTGCTCTAAGAATAAAGCAGTATTGAGCTCAATAAGAATGAATTACTAACACATAATTTCAGTTCATTTATATCAATTGATTCAATTAAGTGCTTATTAGTGAATAAAATTGTATTTATTGGTATGTTTACTATTGGTAATTATATTATTTCTCACATTTTTGTGAGAATTGTGTATGTAAAAGGCTATGCAAAACACAGCATTAAATACATAAGTGATCAGTTTGAAGGAAGTTCATGAGCTTTGTGATGTTTAAGGTAAAAATCTATTTCAGTTTTCTCTAAAGGACAGCCAACAATTTCTTAAATATATTTTCTGAGCATAAACTTGTATTCATATCCAAACAATAATGTTCTTTACATTTCTGTTTTAGTATTGATTGGTTCCTCAGTTCTTTCACCAATGTTCTTTCACGAGTGCAGTAATTTTTGTTTAATATTTGGAAAGGTAAATCTCATTCTTCCAACCTCACAAACTTTATTTTTTAATTATTATTTGCTCAATTTATTTTCTCATGAGGATTTATTATTATAGTAATAACACATATATGAAATAATTGCAGATAACTTGATATTCAGAGATATCAACACATTTTGGCAGTGTATAAATGTCATCCCATCAATGTAACCCATTAATGTCCTCTTAATTTTTCATTTGTATACAATTTCTATAGCTGCTCTGGCAAAGTATCAAATATTTTGCCACATCATTACAGAAATGGAGTCTCAGTTTGGGAAGCATATCAAAGACCAAAGTGACTAAATTCCTGGTGCTCTCAAATTCAGAATACCTTTCCTCGTAGCCTTGTAACTGGATTACTGCCATCTCTGCCTTCAGAACTCTATGACCTTCTTCTATAGAAATTTCTTCTGCCTGAACCTTTTACAATGACACACAACACAGTGGTGATACTAAATCCCCTCATCTCAGTATTCTCAGTTGCCAATGTGAAAAGTGTTTCTGAATTTTATGCAAATGGATATGCTTTTTGTTATATTTTAAAAAATTATTATTCTTTTATACATTACATCCTCACTACAGTTTCCTCTCCTTCTCCTCCCAGTACTTTCCTCACCTTCCCTCTCCCCAGATTCACTCCTTTGTATCTCTTCAAAAAAGGACAGGCCTCCTAGGGACATCAACTGAATAAGGCATAACAAGACACAATAATACTAGGCAAAAATTCTCATATCAACACTAGATTAGGAAACCAAGTAGGAGGGAATGGGTCTCAACCACAGGTAAAAGAGTCAGAGACAGTTACACTTCCACTGTTAGGAGTCCCACAAAATCACAAAAATAACCACCATGACATATATGCAGAATATCTAGCACAGACCCATGCAGGATTTGTGATTGCCACGTCACTCTCTGTCAGCCTCTATGAGCCCAGCTTAGTTGATCCTGTGGGATGTGGTCTCTTTGTTTAGATATATTGCACTGTAAAGCATTTGCATTCTTTCCATAAAGGGAACTCTGACTAGTTTTTGTCAACTTGAGATGAATTGAAGTTGCATGAGAAGATGTAATTGCGATTCAGGAATTATATTCATCAGGTTGGCCTAGAGGCATGTCTATAGGGAATTTTCTAAATTACTGTTCAATTACTGATATGGGCAGGCCCAGGACACAGTGTGTAGTGCCACGTCTGGGTAGGTGGTCTTGGGTTATACAAGAAAGCAAGCTGAACAAGTCATGAAGAGCAAACTAGTAAGCATTATTCTTCGTTGACCATGCCTCTGCAGGAGTTTTCGTCCTGACTTCCCTCAGTGATGTGTTCTTATTGGGATCTATAAACCAAATAATCCCATTACCTACTCCCTGAAACTTGCTTTTGATCAGCGGGTTTACTATGAAATAGAAAGTTAACTAGGAAAAGGTCTTGTATATATATGTATTATAATATTTCATTTCTAGTACAACTCATCTCTTATACCTACTGTGAATAATATCCTCTTTTGAAACAAGTAACTCATAGCATAAAAAATGATTTATAAATTCATATTAGTTGTAATATGAGCTTTCCTTATATTTCTTGTATATCACCATATTGTGTGCAAATCACATATATTACTCTATTAATGTTCATGTCTTATATATTTATTTTGACTTATTTAATAAGAACGCCAATATAGTACTCAGCAGAAATGGTAATAGTGAACATTGTAGACTTTTTATTAGTGCATTTCTCAAGCTGGTACTTAAAACTAACATATAGCATTGACTATATAAACAGCATTAACATGTATGCATGGACCTGTGTGCCCCTCATTTATAATTAGCATGTGTACAAGGAAGTACATGTACATGATTTACAGTTAACATGTTTGCCTGATCATATGTGCACATCATCAATGCATGTACAATCCCCTGAAGGTTAAACATGATAATTTTGACAGAATAGACACATTTGTCTTATTTATGTTTCATATTCCATTTCTAGCAACATAAGCTTTACTGTTTTTATATGTGCTTACAATGCAACAAGGTGTTAAAATTACTTATTCCAAAAACTTTGGGATTCATTGTGAAACCAAGGGTAGTGAAAATAAATATCTAGTTCCTTTAAATTTTCCACCTGTGTACAATTACTAGTCATGGTTCCCATTTCCACCTGTAAGTTCAAACCCTGTCTGGTGCCATGTCATTAGATCTCAAAGCACTTTTATACTTATCGACTAGGCTGCTGCCAGTGAACTCTCTGGATTTGCCTCTTTAGTGATGGTAACTTTAAATGATAGCTTTGTCATCATTACAATTTGTATCTAATTCTGGTTTGTTTGTTTGATTTTTCTGAATTTGGAATGTCATCCCATTACTTTCTCACACCAGCTTAATTTTTTCTTCTTTAGTCTTATATCTGTGATGAATCATGATTCTCTTGAAGCTTTGGAGATGGTGTGCCTGATACAGGATTTTATGGCTTGGATCAAAATAGGTCCAGTGAGGTTCTCTATGTTTTTCATCCTTAAGGCTCCTTGAGCTTCCGAGATATCTAGACTGATATCCATCACAATTGAAAGACAACATTGATCTTTATTTGTTTACTTCCATTTCCATCCCTTATCTCTTCTTATACTTTTATTTTGCTCCTGTTTTTTTTTTTCCCCAGCCATCTTCAAATTGTATTTTTGTTTAATATCCTTGAAATTCACTAATATATTTTTAAATACTTTTTAAATCATTTTGTGCTTTTGAATCATAACATTTTCTTTTTGGTTTCTCATAATTTCTACTTGATATTTAGAATAACAGTTTCTGTTATGGCTCTGACATAATTATCATTTTCTTTCCTCATATTTGAATTTGTTTTTGTGGTCCTTAAATACATTTAAATGATTATATTAAAATATTATTTTGTATTTAATCCAGCATCTGGACTTACTCAAAATTATTTTCTATTGACTATCTTTTTTCTTCAGGATGCATAACACTTTTATAGATGCTATAAACCCTCCATATTAGTACTAAGCACTACTATAGTTATAGTAAACAGTCACAAACAAGCTCATGTGCAACTCACTGGCTTTCTAGCAAGAGTGCTATTTTGTGAGGTTCTGGAAATCATGAGGTTGGTATATACTAATGGATAAGTGGATATTAGCTCAAAAGCTCAGAATACCCGATACAACTTCCAGACCATATGAAGCTTAATGAGTAGATAGGTCAAAGAATAGATACTTAAAACCCACTTAGGGCTGGCTGGGGATCTCACCCTGGACCACAGGGCTCCATAACCAAACAGTGCTAGGAGAAAGCTAGCTTTCCAGGAGAGTGGACAAGTATTTGAGCAGGGTAAGGCCAGCACCTCTGCTCAGTGGGACTCACCCAGAACCCTAAGGATACAGGAACTAAGGTGAGGTATTCCAGTATACTTCTGCCACCAGGGAGCTGATCCTATGACACAGGAATCCATATTCAAATAGTGACAAGAAAGAGCTGGTCTCTCAAGAGTGCCAACATACCTTGGAGCATAGGCAAGACCACCACTTCTATTCAAATTCCTGGATCAAGAGGGACCCTTGCAGAGCCATCATGACACAGGAACCAATGAACAGCTAGAGACAAAATTCTTCTGGTATCTGCACCGCAGAGCTGACTCTGTATCACAGCTCCCCAAACCCAAATTCCTTTCAGAGAGAGCTGGTCTCCAAGGAGTACTGATGCAGAGAAATGCAGGAGGGACAACCACAGTCAGAGAGAACAAGTCCAGCTAACACCAGAGATAACTAGGTGACAAAAGACAAGGGCAAGAACATAAGAAACAGAAACCAAGTCAACTTGGAATCATCAGAACCCAGTTCTCCCACCATAGCGAGCACTGGATACCCCAACACACCAGAAAAGCAAGATTCAGGCGTGAAATCACATCTCATGATGTTGATAGAAAAATTTAAGAAGGAAAAAAATAACTCCCTTAAAGAAATACAAGAGAACACAGGTAAAGAGCTAGAAGACCTTAAAGAGGAAACACAAAAATCCCTTACAAAATTACAGGAAAACATAATCAAACAGGCGTAAGTACAGGAAAACACAATCAAGCAGGTGAGGGAAATGAACAAAACCATCCAGGATCCAAAAAAGGATATAGAAACAATAAAGAAATCACTAAGGGAGACAACCCTGGAGTTAAAAGAAAATGCAAAATACAAAAAGATCCTAACCCAAAACATCCAGAAAATCCAGGACACAATGAGAAGACCAAACCTAAGTATAATAGATATAGAAGAGAATGAAGATTCCCAACTTAAAGTGCAAGTAAATATCTTCAACAAAATTATAGAAGAAAACTTCCCTAACCTAAAGAAAGTGAGGAACATAAACATTCAAGAATCCTACAGAACTTCAAATAGATTGGACCAGAAAGGAAGTTCCTCCTTTCACTTAATAGTCAAAACACCAAATGCACAAAACAAGGAATGAATATTAAAAGCAGTAAGGGAAAAACATCAAGTAACATATATAGGCAAACCTATAAGAATTACACCGAACTTCTCAGGAGAGACTATGAAAGCTAGAAAATCCTGGGCAGATCTCATACAGACCCTAAGAGAACAAAACTGCCAGCCCAGGCTGCTATACTCATCAAAACTCTCAATTACCATAGATGGAGAAACCAAGATTTTCTATGACAAAAGCAAATTTACACAATATGTTTTCACAAACCCAGTCCTACAAAGAATAATAGATGGAAAATGCCAACACTAAGACAGAAACTACACCCTAGAAAAAGCAAGAAAGTAATCTTTCAACAAACTCAAAAGATAGCCACACAAACATAAAAATAACATTGAAAATAACAGGAACCAAAAGCCACTATTGCTTAATATCTCTTAACATCAATGAACTCAATTCCCCAATAAAAAGACACAGACTAACAGACTGGATACATAAACTGGCCCCAGAATTTTGTTGCATACAGTAAATGCACCTCAGAGTTAAAGATAAACACTACCTAAGAGTAAAGGGCTGATAAATAATTTTCCAGGCAAATGGTCCCAAGAAACAGGGTGGAGTAGCCATTCTCATATTGGATAAAATTGATTTTCAACCAAAAGACAGCAAAAAAGAAAAGGAAGGACAGTTAATCCTCTTCAAAGGAAAATCTACCAAGAAGCAATCTCAATTATGAACATCTAAGGTCCAAATGCAAGAGCACCCACATTCATAAAAGAAACTTTACTAAGGTCAAAGCACACATTGCACCTCACACAATAATAGTGGGAGACTTCAACACCCCACTCTCATCAATGGACAGATTTTGGAAGCACAAACTAAACAAAGACACAGTGAAACTAACAGAAGTTAAAGTATCAACTGAATTTAACAGATATCTATAGAACATCTCATCCTAAATAAAAAGAATATACCTTCTTCTCAGCACCTCATGCCACCTTCTCCAAAACTGACCATATAATCGGTCACAAAAAACCCTCAACAGATATCAAGAATGAAATAATCCCATGCCTCCTATCAGATCAATACAGCTTAGGGTATAAAGAAAGAACACATACACATGGAAGCTAAACAACCAACACGCTACTCAATGATAACTTGGTCAAAGAAGAAATAAAGAAAGAAATTAAAGTCTTTGTAGAATTTAAGGAAAATCAAGATACAACATACCCAAACTTATGGGACACAATGAAAGCAGTCTTAAAAGGGAAACTCATAACTGTGAGTGCCTCCAAAAAGAAACTGAAGAGAACATACACTAGCAGGTAGACAGCACCCTGAAAGCTCTAGAACAAAAGAAGCTAATGCACTCAAGAGGAGAAAAAGGCAGGAAATAATTAAACTCAGGGCTGAAATCAACCAAGTAGAAACAAAAAGAACTATAAAAAGAATCAACAAAACCAAGAGTTGATTCTTGGAGAAAATCAACAGGATAGATAAACGCTTAAACAGACTAACCAGAGGGCACAGAGACAGTATCCAAATTAACAAAATGAGAAATGAAAAGAGAGACATAACAATATCTACAGAATTCAAAAAATCATCAGAAAAAAATCATCCTACTACAAAAGTCTATACTCAACAAAATTGGAAAAGCTAGATGAAATGAACAAATTTCTAGACAGATATCAAATACCAAACTTAAGTCAGGGTCAGATAAATCATCTAAACAATCCCATAATCCATAAAGAAATAGAAGCAGTCATTAAAAGTCTCCCAACCAAAAAATGCCCAGAACCAGATGGGTTTAGTGCAGAATTCTATCAGACCTTCAAAAAGGTCCTAATCCCAACACTCTTCAAACTATTCCACAAAATAACAACAGAAGGAACACTGCCCAGTTCATTCTATGAGGCCACAGTTACACTGATACCAAAACCTCAAAAAGACCCAACAAAGAAAGAAAACTTCAGACCAATTTTCCTTATGAATATTGATGCATAAATACTCAACAAAATCCTTGCATACTGAACCCAAGAACATATCAAAATTATCATTCACCATGATCAAATAGACTTTATCCCAGGGATGCAGGGATGGTTCAATACTCGGAAATCCATCAATGTAATCCACTACATAAACAAACTCAAAGAAAAAAACCACATGGTCATTTCATTAGATGCTGAAAAAGCATTTGACAAAATTCAACAACTCTTCATGATAAAAGTCTTGGAAAGATCAGGAATTCAAGGCCCATACCTAAACATAGTAAAAGCAATATATAGCAAACAAGTAGCCAACAACAAACTAAAGGGAGAAAAACTTGAAGCAATACCACTAAAAGCATGAACTAGACAAGGCTGCACTGTCTCTCACTATCTATTCAATATAATAACTGACATCCTAGCTAGAGCAATTAGACAATAAAAGGAGGTCAAAGGGATACAAATTAGAAAGGAAGAAATCAAAATATCACTATTTGCAGATGATATGATCATATACTTAAGTGGCCCGAAAAACGCCAGCAGAGAACTGCTGCAGCTGATAACTTCAGCAAAGTGGCCGGATATAGTATTAACTCAAAAAAATCAAGAGCCTTCCTATACTCAAAGGATAAACAGGCTGAGAAAGTAATTAGGGAAATGACACCTTTCACAATAGTCACAAACAATGTAAAGTATCTTGGTGTAACTCTAACCAAATAAGTGAAAGATCTGTATAACAAGAACTTCAAGTCTCTGAAGAAAGAAATCGAAGATGACCTCAGAAGTTGGAAAGATCTTCCATGCTCATGGATTGGCAGGGTTAATATAGCAAATATGCCCATGCTGTCAAACGCTATCTACAGATTCAATGCAATCCCCACCAAAACTCAAACTCAATTCTTCATAGACTTAGAAAGAGCAATTCTGAAATTCATTTGGAATAACAAAAAAGCCCAGAATAGCAAAAACTAATCTCAACAACAAAAGAACTTCTGGGGGAATCAGCACTCCTCACCTCAAGCTGTACTATAGAGCAGTAATGATAAAAACTGCATGGTATTGCTACAATGACAGGCAGGTAGTTCAATGGAATAGAATTGAAGACTCAGAAATGAACTCAAAACCTATAGTCACTTGATCTTTGACAAAGCTGCTAAAACCATCCAATGGAAAAAAGACAGCATTTTCAACAAATGGTGCTGGTTCAATTGGCAGTCAACATATAGAAGAATGGAAATTAATCCATTCCTATTTCCCTGTACAAAGCTCAAGTCCAAGTGGATCAAGGACCTTCACATAAAACCTGATATACGTAATTTAATAGAAGAGAAAGTGGGGAAATGTCTCAAACACATGGGCTCAGGGGAAATGTTCCTGAACAGAGCATCAGTGGCTTATGATCTCAGATCAAGAATCAACAAATGGGATGTCATGATATTGCAAAGCTTCTGTAAGGCAAAGTACACTGTCAATAGGACAAAAAGGCAACCAACAGATTAGGAAAATATCTTTACCAATCCTATGTCCCATAGAGGACTAATATCCAATATATACAAAGAACTCAAGAAGTTAAACTGCAGAGAACCAAATAACCCTATCAAAAATGGGGAACAGAGCTAAATAGAGAATTCTCAACTAAGGAAATTCGAAGGGCTGAGAAGCACCTAAAGAAATGTTCAACATCCTTAGTCATCAAGGAAATGCAAATCAAAACAACCCTGAGATTCCACCTCATACCAGCCATAATGGCTAAGTTCAAAAACTCAGGTGACAACATATGCTGGTGAGGATGTGGAGAAAGAGTAACACTCCTCCGTTGCTGGTAGGATTGCAAGCTGATGCAACCTCTCTGGAAATCAGTTTGGCGAACCTTCAGAAAAAATGGACATAATACTACCTGAGGACCTAGTTATACCACTCCTGGGCATATATACAGAAGATGCTCCAACATGTGATAAGGACACATGCTCCACTGTGTTCATAGCAGCCATATTTATAATATTCAGAAGCTGAAAACAACCCAGATGTCCCTCAACAGAGGAATGGATACAGAACATGTGTTACATTTATACAATGGAATACTACACAGCTATTAAAAACAATGACTTCATGAAATTCACAGGCAAATTGATGGCGCTTGAAATGTCATCTTGAGTGAGGTAACTCAGTCACAAAAGAAGAAACACGGTATGCACTCACTAATAAGTGAATATTAGTCCAAAAGTTTGAATACCTTGTTGACCATCAATGGGAGTAGAGGTCCTTGGGCCTGAGGGTGTTAGGTGCCACAGCAACGGGGAATGCCAGGAAGGGAAGATGGGAGTGGGTGGTTAGGTTGGGGGAATATTCTCAGAGTCAGTATGAATGGGAATGGGATAAGAGGTTTCCAAAGGGGAGACCTGGAAAGGGGAAACCATTTGAAATGTAAATAAAGTGTTCAAAAATAAAAAATAATTAAACAAGTAAAAAATAAGTAATAAAAAAGGAGTAACAAAGTAATCATGGGAGGTAGAAAGAGGGTGAGTTGTGGGTGGGAGAAGGGGAGGGGAAACAAGGGGGCAGGACCAGGTTTGGGAAGACACAAGAGATAAGTCCGGAGGGGCAGAACAAACAGAAATATGTAGCAGGGGATTTGGGGAAAGGGGGAATCACTAGAAAGTCCCCAGATGCCAGGGATGCTAGATGCTCTCAGGTCACAATGGAGATGCTATTAGCCAAAATACCCAACAGCAAGGAGATAGAACATGAAGAGATCACCTCCAGTAGATAGATATGGCCCCCAGTGGAGTAACAGGTCCACCCCAACATCTAAAAATTTTTAACCTGGGAATTATCCTTACTAAAGAAATGCAGAGTCAAAAATGGAGCAGAAGTTAAACGAAAGGCCATCGAGAGACCACCCCACTATTTGATCCATTTCATTCACAAACACCAACCCCCAATACTATTGCTGATGCCAAGAAGTGCTTGCAGACAGGAGCCTGGTATGGCTGTCTTAGATGCCAATACTCACAACTAGCCACAGAACTGAGCCCAGGGACCCCAATGGAAGAGTTAGGGTAAGGGCTTAAGGAGCTGAAGGGATTGCAACCCCATAGGAAGAACAACAGTAAAAATTAAATGGACACCTCAGAGCTCCCAGGGACTAAACCACTACCCAAAGAGTATACATGGGCTGGTTCATGGCTCCTGCTCAGTGGGAAGAGAGGCACTTGGTCCTGTGGAGGCTTGATGACCCAGGGAAGGGAAATGCTAAAGGGGTGAAGCAGGAGTAGGTAGGTGGGTGGATAGGGAAGCACCCTCTTAGAGGCAAAGGGGAAGGAAATGGGGGGTCGGTTCATGGAGGGAAGACTGGGAAGGGGGATAACATCTGAAATGTAAACAAGTAAAATGATTTTTTTTTAAATATTACCACCAAAAAGTCATCATATTTGTAACCTACTCTAATTTTCAGAGAGTTCTGAGTGCTGTATAGGTTGTGATTCTTCTACATTCTTGTTATAAATTGCTTTTACCCACCTGGTCATTTAATTAAATTTGCAAACACTCTTCTAAATACTACCACATCCAGAAATTTGAGGATAAAATACTACTCCATCTACTGCATTTATTATATATGAACAATAAAATACAGTTGTAAAATTAAAATTCCACGTTATTATTGGCCATCCTCTATAGACATACTCTGATGGTCTCTAACACTTCAGTAGTTTTTAAATTCATAAACAGTGAAAGTATGTAGAGAAGTCATACTGTGAAAGTGTGTATAAAATTTGATAAATTCTAAAATAATTCCCATGTAGTATGGTTCTTCTGTCAGTTCTACTTAGAATGCAGTTCATATCTGAAAAAAAATTGTACAAATTATGTAACAGCAAAATCATAAATATTGTTTTAATAAAGTAGTAAAAATAAAGACACAGATTGGCATTAGAAAGATGTGTGATGATTAGAAATTTCTTATGTCTGAATGGGTTTAGTAAATGAAGCAAATGAAATCCATTTGACCAAGCTTTCTGCAGCCAGAAGGTTACCATGCTCATCATTTTAGACTTTTCTGCAATGTGGCATAATCCTCATTTTTATTATAGGATACAATTTCTCTCCTTCCCTTTCTCATCCACTCTCTCTTGCGGTGTTTTAAATGTAAGTCAATTTTTCTCCTTTCTCTTTGTAAAACGTCTTTAAATTTTGTTTTGATGGGCCTGATTCTCTAAAGAAGTAGTGGGTATAATGTTCAATATCATGGTGGAAATTTTATTAAGAATGTTGCAAAGCTGTCCAGTCACCTTTTTACAACTAGGATTCAAGCAAGAAGAGTAGCTGGGGACTATAGTTACATTGGTGACTCAGTGTGACATAGGGCAGGCTTGGCAAGTTTCCACGTTTCCTTATTCAGAATGGGACTCTTCTATCTTTCAGTCTTTTTTGTGCAGAACCCTCAGAGCTCCTTGCAGGTAGAAACATTTGTTTATTTGACTAAAGAGACTTACATTTTGTTGGTGTCTAACTAACATTTCATGCTTCCAGGAATAGCCCTGATATGCTGGATAATTTCTAATTGGAAGTTTTTCATTTCTCTTTTTGTTTCCATTTCAGTGTTGAGCCCATTCCTGAAGAAGGACAAGCCATTTGTATCAGTTGCTCATGCTCTTACACTGTGGTTTATAAATGTCCTAACATGTACTCCTCTTTTTAGTTCACAGGTTTGGAACTTCCTTTTTAAAAGGTAAGGGATTCTGAGAATTTCTATGTTGTACATTTTATTTCTTTTGTTTTATCCTGGTGATTGATTTTTACCAACTGGGGTCATTTAAATCTCCATTTTTGTGTTTCTGTTTGTTTGTTTGTTTTTATATCTTAAATTATTGTTACTTTTCAATAGCTTCCCTCCTCCTGAGAAAAAGGCAATTAAGGCAATTTAGATCCTGGTCTGTAGTCAGGAACTATAAGAAACAAACAAAACTCTAAATTCAGCAGCAAATTTCAGCCTGTCTTTAAGGTTTAGAAGCACCCATCATTTGTTCACTTCATTTGCCTCCTTACTTGAATTTTAATTTATCTATTATAGGCATATATTTTGTACCTGCAATGCAACTGCTCATTAACGTAGAAAACCCTGAGGATAGAGAAATTTTTTAGGGGACCGGGAAAGCTGAGCATAAAGCAAGGCTGTAATGGGGTAAGTTTCAAAAGACTACATATACTGGTGAGAAATTATTTTCAAATGCTATTTGAAACATAGATCACACATAAAGGCCAAACCGCTTATATTAATATAAAAGTGACTAATGATTAAAACACCAGGATGGATGTAGTGGTTTGAATAAGAATAGCCCTCATGAGCCTAAAAGGCCTTGTATGTTTGAATTATTGGTTTCCACTTGATGGACTGTTTGTAAATGATCAGGAGCTGTGACCTTGTTAGAGGAGTTGTGTCATACGGGTTGAGTTTTGAGGTTTCAAAAGCACATGCCAGGCCCATTGTCTCTCTCTGCCTAATGCCTATGGCACCATGCCTAGCATCATGTTTCCTGCCAAGATGATAATGAATTAGCACTCTGAATCTGTAACCAAGTCTCCAATTAAAAACTTTATAAGAATTGCCTTTGTTATGAGGTCTCTAAACATCCAGAGAACAGTGACTAAGGCAGTGGAAAATGGAAAGCAATATTTCAAATGGCATTAAACAAAGGGTTCTGACTTACTTTGTTTTCAGGATGACATTGAAGGTACAATAATCCACATGTTCAAACCTTACCAAACATCTTTAATGTCACTTGGTATACTTGTTGCTATGAGTCATATTAATACAGAAGGTCTCAATTTGTTTTCTTGGTCATATAGGAAAGAGCAAACAAATCAGCTCAATAGGCAGTCCACATCACCCCTGACCCAAACACAACTGTGAGAAAAGAATCAGCTAGTTCAGATTGCACATTTTTTTGAATGATTCTTTTATATTTCTTTTTTTTTATACACTCCAGATTTTATCTACACCCCTCCATCCACCCTCCAACTGTTCCACATACCATACCTCCTCCCAGCCTTCCTATCTCCAGGAGGATGTCCTTACCCACCAGACCTCTAAACAACCTGGGGCCTCCAGTCTCTTGAGGGTTAGGTGAATCTTCTTTCACTGAACTCAGACCCTCAAGTCCTCTTATCAGCTCAGACCTCATATCAGCTGGTATATGCTGCGGGGTTGGTGATCCAGTGCCTGAGAGATCTCAGGGGTCCAGGTTAATTGAGACTGTTGGTTCTTCTACAGGGTTGTCCTCCTCCTCAGCTTCTTCAAGCTTTTCCCTAATTTAAGCACAGGGGTCAGCAGCTTCTGTTTATTGGTTGGGTGCAAATGTCTGTATCTGATTCTTTTAACTGCTTGTTGGGTCTTTCGGAGGACAGTCATAATAGATCTCTTTTTGTGAGCACTCCATAGCCTCAGTAATATTGTCAGGCCTTGGGGCCTTCCCTTCAGCTGGATCCCAATTTGTGCCTGTCTCTGAATCTCTTTTTTCTTCAGTCTCTTCTCCATTTTTGTCCCTGCAGTTCTTTCAGGCAGGAACAATTATGGGTCAGAATTTTTGACTGTGGAATGGTAACTCCATCCCTCACTTGATGCCCTGCCTTTCTGCTGGAGGTGGACGTTATAAGTCCCCCCCCCCCCCCACTGTAGGACATTTGATCTAAGGTCCTCCCTTTGAGTCCTGAGAGTCTTTCACCTCCCAGGTCTCTGATGCATTCTGGAGTGTTCCCCCAATATCTTGCCTCCCAAGGTTGGCTGTTTCCATTCTCTCTTCTGGCCCTCAGGGCTTCAGCCCTTTTCCCCCACCCAATACCAGATCATGTTCTCCTCCCTGGTGCTTCTCTCCCTCCCCTCTTGTGGTTGTTTTTTTCTCCCTCCCAAGTGGGACTGAGGTATTCTTATTTGGGCCCTTCAGATTGTTGACATTTTTTAGTTCTATGGACAGTATCTTAGATATCCTGTGCTTTTTTTTTTTTCTGCTAATGTCCACTTATTAGTTAGTACATACCATGCATGTCCTTTTGAGTCTGAGTTACCTCACTCAGCATGATATTTTCTAGTTCTATCCATTTGCCTGCAAAACTCAAGTTGTCCTCATTCTTAATAGATGAGTAGTATTCCATTATGTAAATGAACCACATTTTCTGTATCCATTCTTCTGTTGTGGTACATCTGTGTTGTTTCTAGCTCCTGGCTATTATAAATATGGCTGCTATGAACATAGTGGAACACGTGCCCCTGTGGCATAGTGGAACATCTTTTGGGTATATTCCCAAGATTGGTATAGCTCTCTTTTCAGGCAGATCTATTTCCAATTTTTTGAGGAGCCTCCAGCTTGATTTCCAGAGTGCTTGAACCAGTTTGCAATCCCACCAGCAATGGAGGAGTGTTCCTCTTTCTCCATATCATGGCCAACATGTGCTGTCCCCTAAGGTTTAGACCTTAGTCATTTTGATTGGTGTAAGGAGGAATCTCTGGGTCATTTTGATTTACATTTCTCTAATCACTAAGGACTTTGAACATTTCTTTAGTTGCTTCTCAGATATTTGAGTTTCCTCTGTTGTGAAGTCTTGGTTTAGTTCCATACCCAATTTTCTGATTGGGTTATTCGTATTTTTTGGTGATTAGCTTCTTGAGTTCTGTATATATTTTGGATATTAACCCTCTATTGGATGTGTAGATAGTGAAGATTTTTTTCCTAATCTGCAGGTTGCCGACTTGTCTTATTACACTTTTGTTTTGAAAAGACACAATCAAACAAGTGATAGCTTAGTGGGAAATGGCACTTGCCATCTAAATCAGGTGACCTGAGCTCAATCACTGAAGCCTAAGTAAGAAACTAACATGTGTTGCCATACATATGTGATCCCAACAGTTCTGTAGAAAAATGGGAAGCAGACAAGAGGGATGGCGAGAAGCTTGTGGAAACAAGGAAGATACTATCCCCAAACAAGGTGAAGAGTACACACTCCTGAAAAGTTAACCTCTGACCTGCATGTATGTATCATTTCACATGTCACACAAACACACACACAAACAGACACACATGCACACACTCACACACACACACATACACACATACACACTCACACATAAGGAGCATGTATGCATGGTCAAGCATACAATTAAAACTTAAATAAGGCTAATTTAGAATAAGTATAAAAAAGTATAAGACAATGAATCTGTGAATATTTTCTTCCTGAATTCAAAAGAGAAGTAATATTAAATAGTAATAGAAAGAAATTTAATTGATAATTTTATATTAGAGAATAGTAAGAAACACATATTTGACTTGGATACCATGATTAAACAAAACTTTCTGGTCCGTTATTTGTAATATAATATTTTAATTAATTTTTTGAAAATTTCAGAGAGGAAACATACTATGAATTATAAAGATATGAGTTTTTATAATATCTAAATTTTGCTTTGAAACAATTTACCAAAAGTGTACACAAAGATGTCAACATATAGACAATAGGAAGAAAGATGGTGCGTTGGTTGTTTTTTTGTTTTGTTTTGTTTTGTTCTTGATACTTAATTTACATTTCAAAAGTTTTCACCTTTCCAGGTCTCACTTTTGGGAACCCCCTATCTCATCCTGCTCCCCTGCCTCTATGAAGGTATTCCCCCACCCAAGAACCCACTTCCATCTTCCCTCCCTGGCATCTATATTGGGGCATCTAAAATCCTCAAGCCCAACGGCCTCTCGTCCCACAGATGGCCAACAAGGCCCTCCTCTGCCACATATGTGGCCAGCACCATGGGTAACTCCATGTGTATACATTGGTTGGTGGTCCAGTCTCTGGGAGCACCCGGGGGCCTGGCTAGTTGACACTGTTGCTCCCTCGATGGGAATGCAAACTCCCTCAACTCCTTCAGTCCCTTCTCCAACTCCTCCCTCTGGGACCCCATGCTCAGTCCAAACGTTGCTGTTAATTGAATCATCGATATTCTAAACTTTTGGGCTAGTATTCACTTATCAGTGAGTACATACCATGTTCATTCTTTTGTGACTGAGTTACCTTGCTCAGGATGATATTTTAAAGTTCCATCCATTTGTCTGCGAATTTCATGAAGTCATTGTTTTTAATAGTTGAGAGGTATTCCATTGTGTAAATGTACCACATTTTCTGTATCCATTCCTCTGTCGAGGGACATCTGGGTGTTTTCCAGCTTCTGACTATTATAAATATGGCTGCTATAAACATAGTGGAGCATGTGTCATCACTTCATGTTGGAGAATCTTCTGGGTATATGCCCAGGAGTGGTATAACTGGGTCCTCAGGTAGTATTATGTCCAATTTTCATAGGGTCTGCCAAACTGATTTCCATAGTGGTTAGACCAGCTTGATATCCTACCAGTGATGCGGGAATTTTCCTCTTTCTCCACATCCTCGCCAGCATCTGCTGTCACCTGAGTTTTTGATCTTAGCCATTCTGACTGGTGTGAGATGGAATCTCAGGGTTGTTTTGATTTGCATAACCCTGATGACTAAGGATGTTGAACATTTCTTTAAGTGCTTCACAGCCCTTTGAGTTTCCTCAGTGGAGAATCTCTTATTAGCTCTGTACCCCATTTTTGATAGGGTTATTTTATTCTCTGGAGTCTAACTTCTTAAGTTCTTTGTATATAAAGGATATTAGCCCTCTATCAGATGTAGGATTGATAAAGATATTTTGCCAATCTGTTGGTTGACCTTTTGTCCTATTGACAGTGTCCTTTGGCTTACAGAATCTTTGCAATTTTATGAGGTCCCATTTGTTTATTCTTGATCTAAGAGCATAAGCCATTGGTGTTCTGTTCAGGAACTTTTCCCCTGTGCCCATGTGTTCGACACTTTTCCCCACTTTCTCTTCTATTAGATTCAGTGAATCTGGTTTTATGTGGAGGTCCTTGATCCACTTGGACTTGTGCTTTGTACAGAGAGATTTGAATGGATCAATTTGCATTCTTCTCCATATTGACCTCCAGTTGAACCAGAACCATTTGTTGAAAATGCAGTCTTTTTTCCACTGGATTCTTTTAGTTCCTTTGTCAAAGACAAGTGAGTGTTAGTGTGTGGGTTTATTTCTGGGTCTTCAATTCTTTTCCATTGATCTACCTGCCTGTCACTGTACCAATACCAAGCATTTTTTATCACTAATGTTCAATACTATATCTTCAGTTCAGGAATACTGATTCCCTAAGAAGTTCTTTTGTTGTTAAGAATAGTTTTTGCTATCCTGGGTTTTTTGTTATTCCAAATGAATTTGAGAATTGCTCTTTCTAAGTCTATGAAGAACTGAGTTGGAATTTTCATGGGGATTGCATTGAATGTCTAGATTGCTTTCAACAGGATGGCCATTTTTATAATATTAATCCTGCAAATCCATGAGCATGGGAGATCTTTCGATCTTCTGAGGTCTTCACTGATTTCTTTCTTCAGACACTTGAAGTTCTTTCCATAGAATTCTTTCACTTATTTGGTTAGAGTGACACCAAGATATTTTATATTGTTTGTGATTTTGTGAAGGATGTCATGTCCCTAATTTCTTTCTCAGCCTGTTCATTCTTCGAGTATAGGAGGGCTACTGATTTCTTTGAGTTAATTTTACTTCTCACCACTTTGCTGAAGTTGTTTATCAGCTGTAGCAATTCTCTGGCGGAGTTTTCAGGTTACTTAAGTATATGATCATAGCCTCTGTGAGTATTGATATTTTGATTTCTTCCTGTCCAAATTGTATCCCCTTAACCTATTTTTGTTGTCTAACTATTCTAGCTAGAACTTCAAGTACTATATTGAATAGATAGGGAGAGAGAGGACAGCCTTGTCTAGTCCATGATTTTAGTGGGATTGCTTAAAGTTTCTCTCCATTTATTTTGATGTTGGCTACTAGTTTGCTGTATATTGCTTTTACTATGTTCAGTATTGGCCTTGAATTCCTGATCTTTCCAAGACTTTTATCATAAAGTGGTGTTTTCAGAATCTAATGAAATGACCATTTTCTTTTTCTTTGAGTTTGTTTATGAAG
Organism: Uromys caudimaculatus; assembly: GCA_028551405.1. Classification (NCBI taxonomy): domain Eukaryota; kingdom Metazoa; phylum Chordata; class Mammalia; order Rodentia; family Muridae; genus Uromys; species Uromys caudimaculatus. The sequence continues at coordinate 84,531,724 of CM052711.1, read as the reverse complement.
TGGATTACATTGATGGATAGTCAGGTATAGAATCATCACTGCATCTTTGGGATGAAGCCTAGTTGATCATGGTGAATGATTATTTTGATGTGTTCTTGTATTCATTTTTGAGAATTTAATTGAGTATTTTTGCATCGATATTCATAAGGGAAATTGGTCTGAAGTTTTCTTTCTTTGTTGAGTCTTTGTGAGGTTTTGGTATTAATGTAGCTGTGGCCATATAGAATGAATTGGGAAGTTTTCCTTCTGTTTCTATTTTGTGAAATAGTTTGAAGAGTATTGGTATTAGGTCTTCCTTAAAGGTCTGATAGAATCCTGCTCTAAACCCAGTTAGTCCTGGGCTTTTTATGTTTAAGCAAATTTAATGTATGTTTCTAGTTCTTTAGGGGTTATGAGACTGTTAAGATGATTTATGTGATCCTGACTTAACTTTGGTATTTGGTATCTGTCTAGAAAATTGTCCATTTCATCTAGATTTTCCAATTATGTTGAGTATAGGCTTTTGTAGTAGGATCTGATGATTTTTTTTTTAATTCCTCAAATTCTGTTATTATACCTCCCTTTTTATTTCTGATTTTTTTTTAATTGCATAGTGTCTCTGTGCCCTCTGGTTAATCTGGTTAAGGGTTTATCTATATTGTTGATTTTCTCAAAGAACCAGCTCTTGGTTTTGTTGATTATTTGTATAGCTCTTTCTGTTTCTACTTGGTTGATTTCAGCCCTGAGTTTGATTATTTCCTGCCTTCTACTCCTGTTGTGTGTTTTAGCTTCTTTTTGTTCTAGAGCTTTTAGGTGTGCTGTTAAAGTGCTTGTGTATGCTCTCTCATTTCTTTTTTGAGGAACTCAGAACTTTTAGTTTTCCTCTTAACACTGTTTTCATTGTGTCCCATAAGTTTGGGTATGTTGTACTTTCATTTTTATTAAATTCTGAGAAGTCTTTTATTTCTTTCTTTATTTCTTCCTGAACCAAGTTATCATTGAGTACAGTGTTGGTTGTTCAGCTTCCATGTCTATGTGTGCTTTGTTTGTTTTTGATGTCCTTGAAGATCAGACCAAACTTTAGTGATCTGATAGGAGGCATGAGATTTTTTCAATCTTGTTATATCTATTGATGTTTTTTTGTGACTGATTATATGGTCAATTTTGGAGAACATACCATGAGGTGCTGAGAAGAAGATATGTTCTTTTGATTTAGGATAAAATGTTCTATAGATATCTGTTCAATCCATTAGGTCCTTAATATCTGTTAGTTTCACTGTGTCTCTGTTTAGTTTTTGTTTACAAGATCTGTCCACTGATGAGAGTGGGGTGTTGAAGTTTCTCACTATTATTGTGTGAGGGGCAATGTGTGCTTTGCCCTTTAGTTATATTTCTTTTATTAATGTGGGTGCATAGAATTGAGAGTTCATCTTGGTAGATTTCTCCTTTTATGAGTATGAAGTGTCCTTCCTTATCTTTTTTTATGACGTTTAGTTGAAAATCGATTTTATCCATTATTAGAATGGCTACTCCAGCCTGTTTCTTGGGACCATTTGCCTGGATAATTCTTTTCCAAGCCTTTAATCTGAGGTAGTTTTTGTCTTTAACACTGAGGTGTGTTTCCTGTATGCAGCAAATGCTGGGTGTTGTTTATGTATCCAGTCTGTTAGTCTATATCTCTTTATTCGGGATTTGAGTCCATTGATATTAAGAGATTAAGGAATAGTGATTGTTGTTTTCTGTTATTTTCCATGTTATTTTTATGTTTGTGTGGCTTTCTTTGAGTTTGTTGAAAGATTACTTTCTTGCTTTTTCTAGGGTGTAGATTCCCTCCTTGTGTTTGCGTTTTCCAACTATTATCCTTTGTCAGACTGATTCTGGGGAAACATATTGTATAAATTTGGTTTTGTTATAGAATATCTTGGTTTCACCGTCTATGGTAATTGAGAGTTTTGCTGGGTATTGAAGCCTGGGCTGGCATTTGAGTTCTCTTAGGGTCTGTATAAGTTCTGCCCAGGATCTTCTAGCTTTCATAATCTCTCATGAGAAGTCTGGTGTAATTTTGATATGTCTTCCTTTATATGTTACATGACATTTTTCCCTTACTGCTTTTAATATTCTTTCCTTACTTTGTGCATTTGGTATTTTGACTATTATGTGACAGGAGAAATTTCTTTTCTTGTTCATTCTGTTAAGAGATCTGTAGGTTTCTTGAATGTTTATGTTCATCATTTTCTTTACGTTAGGGACATTTTCTTCTATAATTTTGTTGAAGATATTTACTGGTCCTTTAAGTTCTGAATCTTCACTCTCTTCTATATTAATTATTCTTAGATTTGGTCTTTTCATTGTGTCGTGGATTTCCTGGATGTTTTGGGTTGGGAGCTTTTTGCATTTTGCATTTTCTTTGACTGTTGTGTCAATGTTTTCTATGGTATCTTCCACACCTGAGATTCTCTCTTCTATCTCTTGTATTCTTTTGGTGATGCTTGAATCTATGACTCCTGATCTCTTTCCTATGTTTTCCAACTGCTGAGGTGTCTCCCTTTGTGATCTCTTTATTGTTTCTATGTCCATTTTTAGATCCTGGATGGTTTTGTTCATTTCCTTTGCCTGTTTAATTGTGATTTCCTGTAGTTCTTTAAGGGATTTTTGTGTTTCCTCTTTAAGGGCTTCTAGCTATTTACCTGTGTTGTCTTGCATTTCTTTAAGTGAGTTATTTCCTTCTTAAAATTTCCTATCATCATCATGAGATGTGATTTCAAAGGCTTGTCCCTCCTTCAAGCCTTTGCATCAGTATTCCTTGGAGACCAGCTCTCTCTAAAAGGAATTTGAGTTTGAAGAGCTATGGTACAGCATCAGTTCTGAAGTGCAAACAGAAACCAGAAGAATCCTGTCCCCAGTGGTTTCTTGGTTCCTGTGTCCTGATGGTTCTGCAAGTGTCCCTCTTCATCCAGAAATTTGAACAGAAGTATAAGTCTTCCCTGTGCTTGAAGTTGTGTTGCCAATCCTGTGAGACCAGCTCTCTGCTGGCACTATTTGAGTATGGAGCCCTTGTCACAGGATCAGCTCCTAGGACACAGAAGGAAATAGGAATGCTACGCTTTAGTCTCTGTGTCCTGAGTGTTCTGGGTGGATCCCTCTAAGCATAGTTACTAGTCTTACATCCACAGACAGCCTTGTCCACACTCCTGGGAGGCTAGCTTTCTCCCAGTGCTATTTAGCTATGGAGCCCTGTGGCACAGGCTGAGGTCCCCAGCCACTGATGGAAATCAAAAATCTCCTGTCCCTTTCTGCTCCTTGATCCCTGGATCCTGGAGGTTCTGGGTGGGTCCCTCTGAGCAGAGGTGCTGGCTTTACCCCCACTCATAGGCTTGTCCACACTCCTGGGATGCTATCTCTTTCCCTGTGCTATTTGGATATGGAGCCGTGTGACACAGGCCACAGGCATAAACTGGGTGCTGGTTGTTTTTTAATGCCAGCTTTTTAAAAATTAGAATCACCTAAGAAAGGAGATTCATCTGAAGAAAAGGTTTAGATAGATAGATAGATAGATAGATAGATAGATAGATAGATAGAAGAATTAGGGAAAGTGAAATAATACAACATATAAAAACTACCCATTTATATTGATAGTATGTATTTTAGCTATTTTTAAAAGAATTTTTAAATTAGTTTTAATTATATGTGAGATATGTGCCTGCAGGTAGGTATGTGCATGTGAGTAAAGATTCCCTCAGAGGCCACAGGCATTAGATATTTGGATGAAGACTTAGAGATAGTTGTGAGTCCTCTGGTGAGGATGCTAGGAATCTCTATGTCCCCCTCAAAAAACAGCAAGGGCTTTTAATCACAGAACAGTCTCTCTACCCAGGGAAATTTTTCAAAACTTAAGCTCAAAAAGTAAAAAAAAAAGAATGAAAGAAAGAAAGAAAGAAAGAAAGAAAGAAACAAAGAAAGAAACAAAGAAAGAAACAAAGAAAGAAAAAGAAAAAAAAGTGTTTTATATACAACTTACTTAAGAACAAGTCTGGAGTAAAATGGTGTACTAAGACACATTAAATAGTTTAAAATAAAAGATATAAGTTTTCTCTTTAAATAAAGATGTTAATATCATTAACAATCCATAAATCTCACAGAAAAATAGAAGTTATGTGACAGTGATAATTCAGAAAGAGAATTATGTCTTCAGAAGTTAGTATATGGCTGATATAATAAAAAAACTGATTTAGAAACAGTGAATATTAACTATTAAATCATTACTATTCAAAGCCAAAGGAAATCCTAAATATGCCAGAAAAATACAAGATAATCATTATACTGATATTGTTTATAATAGAAAAATCAAAGTCTCCCAATTAGAGAGAAGAAATAAACTGTGGAGTGTTGAATTCATGTAATAGTACGCTATAGTGAAAAATCAATTAAATTTCACATTAACAGAAAACTCATGTAAATATATCATTAAAGACAATGGTAAGAATAAATATCATGCATGAACAAATTTTGAAATATGCAAATACACCCCATACTTTGTCAAAGCATGTAGAAATTAAAATAAAGATTCAGAGTGTCAATTTTGTTTTTTGTTGTTTACAAGGAATTCTCACATAAAATGATCTTTCTTATATATTTTAATGTTGTTCCCAGTTGCTTCCTAGCTCCTCTACCATCTTAATCTACTCTGTTCTATCTCTTATTAGAAATGAACAATCTTCTAGGAAATAGTAACAAAACATAACAAAATATTATTTAATAAAACAAAACACTCATTCAAACACTCAGGAGTCCTATAAAAGTAGTAAAGGGAAAACTAGTACATACGCAAAGGACATGGTGCAGAACACTGCAAGCCCTATACAGGGGGCTTCAGTCTCTGTGAGTTCATCGAACTTTGATCAATTGTTTTATGGGTATTTATTCTCTTGGTGCCCTCCATCCCTCCTGTCTCCTGGTTTCATTTCTTCTGTCTCCTTGTCCCCTTCTACCTCCTCTTTTGGAGGGGTTTCCTGAACTTTGGTGGGGGGCAAGGTTGGAAGGAGACATCTCACTTGTTGCTGTGTATTCTAAGGTCTCTCTCTGCATAATGTCTGGCTGTAGGTCTTTGTATTCTCATATCTTTCAGAAAGAAGCTTCTCTGATAATGGCTGAATAAGACAACAATCTTTGCTATAGTAGAATATATTTAGAAATCATTTTATTATTACATTTGTTTATTATTATACCAGTAGTATTTGGTTTTATCCTAGGCTAACCAAGGTTTTCTTTGGGACCATCAGCTCCTGAATAATGACATGGAAATTTATATTTATTTATGAATGCTTAGGCCTTATAGCTAAGATTGTTCCCAACTAGTTTATACTAACTTCTGCTATTTGACTCATTTGTTACCTCTCATTTAGTCCTGGCTTGTGGCTTGCTTCTTCCTTAGCATCTGACTGATAAATCCCTGCCTCTGACTTTCTTCAAGAATTGCCTTCTGCCTGGAAGGCCTGCCTTGCTTTAGTGCCTCTGTTAAAAGCCATGAGCTTTTCATTTAACCAATTAGATGATAAGAGAGGGAATGTTTACAAAATATGATACAGGTGCTGCTTAATAATTGGAATAATAATATAAAGTCTATAATCAGATTTTTGCCACTACAAAAATAATACAATCTTCGCACAGTGCACAAAAAGATTATCCCCATACTAGGTTATCTAGACTCTAGTTCTTGATCACTACACAGTGTCCTCTATTGGTTACATCATATGATGTGAGCCTTAATTCAAATCAGACATCACTTGGATACTCCAACAAGGTTTGTGCTACTAATGAGAAGTTTCTATTATATTAGCATTCCAAACCACTCCTCAATTCTGTTTCTATCTCAATTCCCTTCCTGAATCCCATCTTTTCCCCCATCTCCCTCTAGGTCCTTCTGTTATTGGCCCCCAAATCTCCCAGCTCCAGTTTTTCCATAACATCTAGTCTATGTCTCCCTGCAAGTGACATCCCTGTGTTCCCATTAATCCCTTCCTTTATGCCTAGTCTTTCTTGGTCTACAGTGAGCTCTAGGCTCATTCCCAATTTTCTCTTCTACCATGTTCAGTGTACCTAGTTTTATGTTGAGGTCTTTCAATAATTGGAAGTGAGCTTTGTGCAGAGATTCATTTGGATCTCTTTTCATTCTGCTATGGGTCGCCATCCAGTTTACCCAGCAGCATTTACTGAAGATTCTTTCTTTTTTCCATTGCATATTTCTGGCTTCTATATCAAAACCCAAGTTTTTATATGTGTGTGAGGTTTTGTCTGAGTCTTTAATTTGATTCCATTGATCATCATGGCAACTTTTTATTGCCAATACCATGATGTTTTTATTACTATTGATTTATAATATAACTTGAGATCAGGAATGGTGAGACTTCCCACAATTCTTTTACTGTTCAAAATTAGTGACAGTTTCAATTCTCTTTCAAAACAATGTTTTCTCAGTTAACCAGAGCAAGGGCAATGAAAATAGTGGATAGAATCTCAGCCATTAGGTCTGTTTCATCTCTTAGAGTAGGTTGCATTAGGAAATTATCATTCTACACTGGAAAGAAAGATTTTAAAAGGAGATCTTAAGGTCTTACATGAAGCTTTCTGGTTCCTGCATATAGCATCTCTTTCCCATGAATGCAGATTAGTTTAGTACCTATAAGGCAAATACTTGTGCCTAGCTACTAAAGCGATCCTTAAACATGGGAACAGCCCTAGAGTGTGATCTTTGCAGTATACAGAAGAATAAAGCTAAGATTCTAAGTCACTCAGGCCTAAATAAGAATCCCATGAAATAGTCTTAGCACAATACTATATAGCACATTTGTACGCTGGGTGCTGATATTCTAATTTCCATTAGCATCCATGATTTTATGAACTTTGCTAAGGTTAACTTTTGTTATATTTCCTGTTTTGTTTTAAAAATAATTAAAAAAAGACTCTCGTGGTAAAACTGCGAAGTTATTTTATGAAGAGGAAAGTATCAAAATTTAATTTTAAAGTAAAATTTTGATAGAATAAATTATAATCGAATGTATTTTTGAGTTAGTTGTTGTAAAATACATAATATAAAATATAGATGTAATTTGACTATTGGATTGAGATTGCTGATACAATTTTAAAGATTTGGATGAATTTTATATTGTCTTGGTCATATTTATTCTTTACTTATATTTCTATGATGCCAAAATAATATAAAATACCATACATTCACCCACAGACCTTTATTTTTTTTTAAATTTTTATTGGTTATTTTATTTATTTACATTTCAAATGATATCCCCTTTCCCAGTTTCTCCTCTGCAAACACTCTATCTCATACCCCCTTCCCCCTGCTTCTATGAGGGGGCTCCCCCACCCACATCCCTTCTCCTGACTCACCCTCACTGCCCTAGCATTCCCCTATGCTGAGGCATGAAGCCTTCACAGGACCAAGGGCCTCCCCCACCCATTGATGCTGACAAGGTAATCCTCTGCTATATAAGCAGCTGGAGCCATGGGTTCCTCCCTATGTATTCTTTGGTTGTTGGTTTACTCCTTGGGAGCTTTTTGGGGGAGGGTGTCTGGTTGGTTGTTATTGTTCTTCCTATGGGGTTGCAAACTCTTTCAGCTTTTTCAGTCCTTCCCCTAATCCCTCCATTGGGGCCTCTGTGCTCAGTCTGATTGTTGGCTGCAAGCATCCGCATCTGTATTTGTCAGGCTCTGGCAGAGCCTCTCAGGAGACAGCTGTATTAGGCTCCTGTCAGCAAGCACTTCTTGGCATCAGCAATAGTGAAAGTTGCAATTCATATTTGAGTCTGCTTCTGATAATAAGAGCAATGATTATTTACTTTTATTTATGAAAATTAAAAATTAAAGGAGAATACTTGACATACTATTAAGTGTATATTTATAGTTCTCCTTTCATTGGTAATGCTTAACTATCACACACAATACTATAAATATCCAGTGTGTGAGGTGAAATTGGTGGCTGAATTTGTTCTATCCCTTCTCCCTTGTTTTATTTTCTTTTTTACTGTACCATCCTCTCTAATATCTGCCCCTTTCCTGTCTACATTTCCCTACTCTCGCCAGCTGAAAATATAATAGAATTAACAGTCTGAATGTGAAAGACTGAGGATCATGAGATTGACATGCTTTGAACATATGTCAGGGTATTTAGCTAAAAAGGAAAAAAAATAAAAGCCTTCTGAATTGGGAGTCAATGTCATAATTTAAACATTAGAAATAAGGCAACACAATTAGTTAGTCATCTGATTATTGGGAACTGTAAAGAATGCTTAAGTAAATTGGTAGCTTAACCCTGGATAAATGATAATTAGGGGAAAGAAGGAGCTGCCACTGCATTATGGATTCAGCTTTAGCTTTCTGAACTTTAAGCTGACACCATGTGAAGTGGTCTAAGGGAGAGTGTATATCTAAAAGTTTCTGAACTGAAGAGATCAGACATTAATTCAAAGTGAAATACATTTACAAATAAAACCAAAAACAACAACAAGTATTAGTGGTGGTGAGGCATGCCTTTAAGCATTCAGGAGGTACAGGGATTCAAATCTCTGAGTTTGAGGCAGGCTTGGTCTGCACAGTCAGTTCCACAACAGCCGATGATAAACAAAGGTGACCCTGTATTCAAATAATAAAGAAACAAAACAAAACAGCCAAAAATCCCAAAGTGAAATAAAAGGGAAAGGAAAGGAAAGGAAAGGAAAGGAAAGGAGAGGAGAGGAGAGGAGAGGAGAGGAGAGGAGAGGAGAGGAGAGGAGAGGAGAGGGGAGGGGAGGGGAGGGGAGGGGAGGGGAGGGAAGGGAAGGGAAGGGAAGGGAAAAGAAAAGAAAAGAAAAGAAAAGAAAAGAAAAGAAAAGAAAAGAAAAGAAAAGAAAAGAAAAGAAAAGAAAAGAAAAGAAATCCATGTGTTTATGTCAGCCCTGTGGCCTGGGTATGCTTTATAGGACTTAACTTCAGCTTTGGTTGTGTACACATGTGTACTTTAACATGCATATTAAGTCATGAGGCACAACACCCAGTAATATTCTGGAAATATTTTGCTCAATCCAGACTGTTCTATATTTAGCTGTTACTATATTTAGCAACTGTTCTATTTTATAGAAACGTAATAGTTAATTCTGCCATTCTCCCATATATAACAAATTAGCAGATCTCTAAATTAAGTAGTATTAAAATGTATGATTTTTATAATTGTCTATGTGGATGATGAGTTGCATTAAAAATTGTTTACTAAGTTTTAGCTTGAGAATAAGACAGTTCTTCCCCAAATGTCATAAATATACTTGTTATATTACACCATCTATTTATTAAATGCTTTCAGCATTGACAAATAAAACCCAAGTATTCATGCTGCTCCGCATCTGCAGCATCAAATATTCATCCAGGATTCAATCCTTCCTGTAAAATAAATAAGCACAAACATTTCAATTGTACAATAATGTGCTTTCATCTTGGATGAAGGGTAAGATTATACATATACCAAACAAGTATTTTGAATTTCTTTATGACTTATTGTCAGGAAACATTTTATTCAAATATCTACTTTATGTATCTTAGACAAAAAGCAGTCTTGAAAAGAATATTTCAAAATCCCTTAATTATGTGTGCTGGATTTAACAAATGAGAGCCTGCATTTAGTTTCTAACATTTTGATCTGTTATACATGTCTTCAGTACAATCTGGAGTCTTTAAAAATGTATCTGATAACAGAGTTACCAGAAGAATGTGGTCCAAGTATATAACATGATGCCCAAAGGCAAAGATTCCTAGAGAATGTCTTATATGTACTGGTAGCCATGATAAAAGAAGTCCTAAAAGACATCCTCCTTTCTGGGACCCAATCATTTCTTATAGTTGCTTTCATGTTGTTTATTAACACAGTGTGTCTTATATATCCAGAATGCATAAAACAAAATCCTTAAATATTCTTAGGTATTAAATTTCTCTGGTTGTGTGTTACTTATGATATTGACAATTGCTTCTCTTTCATTTAACTTCTTTAAATTTTATTTAATATTTAATAAACATAAATAAATAATATACATAAATAATATGCATAAATCAGCATCTAGTCTTGTCTTTGCGTATCCTCTATCTACACACGTTCTTTCTAATTATACTTTTAGTAATTCTTGAGAAATTCATGCAACATATTATTGACCACATTCACTTCCTCAGCTGCTCCCAGATCCAAATGCTGCTTCTCTGTTCTTGCTAAACTTTTGTGTTTAAGCAAGGCAAACATCATATCCCTCAAATTTTGCAATAACGTGTGTGGTATGTTGAATGAGTAATGTCTTCCTGTTGTTCAGGTATTTGAATATTTTGTCCCTAGTTGGTAGCACTATTTGTAGGAATCCTGATGCCTTTAGGAGCTTTGATCTTGCTAAAGGAATTATGTCTCAGTTTGAGGGCTCTGAGAGGCCATACTCTTAGTGTACGTGTAGTTGGCCCTGACTGCTTTATGCCTGTAGTTGAAGATCTGATGTCTCAGCTTCCTGTTCCATCTGCCTTCCACCATGTTTCCCTATAGTTATAGAATCTCTCTCTTGAATCATATGTCAAAAGTAACCCCTCTTTGAACAGTTTCATGATATTTTATCATAGAGGCAGAAAAATAATGAATATAACATCTCTTCTATATTCTTAATTACTGTCAGCAAAAGCTGATCTTGTTAGAGACAATTGTCCTCTCAAAGCATTGTGTTGATTCAATTTCAAGTTAATTAACATGCTACTTTACTATTAAAACCATCCATTTAGCACCTTTTTTGCTACCTATTTTAATAACATTTGAATTCTTCAAATAAACCAAGCAGAAATATTTTGGATTACACAAGTTCCTCCCTAGATATGTGGCCAGAGTTCTTGGCTTCATTTCTTGATAAATTTGTTATAGTTTAATTTTCTTCCAAATCTGTTTGGATGCAATTTCTATCCCTGGCCTCTGTGTCACTAAATTTACCAATATTGAAAAAGTAGATATAAAATAAATACTAATAGAGTAATCACTGTGAAATGTAACAATGTGGTGTACTGCAATTCTATCATTCTAAGCAACAACTTGTAATTTCAATTGTGCTTAAAGTTAATACAGTAAAATTTCATCAAAGTTCAAACTATGTTAGAATAATGTTAAAGAAAAATAGTCACTGCAGTGCCAACCATCCACTGTAACATTTTTAGTTCTATAAGTCAAATTTTATATGAAAATGTTACATAAAATGTTTCACTGAGATTGAATAGCAACTTAAAAGTTGAAATGTACTCTTTCAAAGTTGTTAAAGTTAGTAAATTAATACATAAACATAATACATAAATCCATGATCCTTTTTTAATATTTGCTATTAACTATAAAGCACAGTTTTAGCATATACAACCATCACAAAGTCCACCTGTTTAAATGTCCTAGGTATTACACTAAATATGGATTTTTTTTATTGTTTACTTTCCTTCAGTTAAATATGTAATGTACGTATCTGGAGACTCAACCTTGACTTTGATATCTTGCTGAGGTGGAATTTTTGCATTATCTCTTTTAGAAATCAAAAAGGTATTGCAGAGAATATAATATAATTTTTTCTATATTTTCTGTTTATCTAATATATTCAGTTGTATATATTGCTTCTACTCCATTGACATTAAATACAACAATAACTTGCTTGGGACAGTGAGACGTGATATAAGCCACTTTCAGGCATCAGGTTAAAGAAGCATTGTTTGGTGACTTCTGCCATGAGTAGTACTGCATACACCATTGAATAGGCCAAATAGAATGAGGATGATGAATACACAAGGATTAGCACCACTACTGTGGGAAATTGTTAGACCTTTGAATGCCAAAGGCTCTGGGGCTCAGCTGATAGACTTGGAGACTAATCAATGCAATCCCTGACACAAGTTGCAAGGTTATCCTCTTGTCTCTAATTGCCAATGACCCTGCACTTGACAGCTACTAACATCCCCGCTTTTTCCCAGTATGCATCAACAAGAGCATTGAACATCATCAGTTAGATAGCATTATAGTTACAAGATTTGTGTATCACAATTCCCATCTTTAAGTCTTAGCAAAGTTCTTGAATTCTTCTCACGATATGGCTATTAGTTCCATTGAAGCTTGTCTTGTTTATACTTCATCTTCCCTGTCCTTGTTCTCTACTCTGCTCTTCGATGCCTCTCCTCCAAAGCCTTCAGGCAACTACTGTGGCTGGGGCCACTGACATGTCTTCCTTGTGTTATCAACTCAGTTTAATTGATCCATTGTAAGATCTAAAATAGGAAAGGAAAACCATTTTGGAGAAGACTGTTGGCCCTAATGAAAAACCAAGGGACAGGACACACAGGTATTTACTAGCTGAATTTAAAAGAAAGTTGGGACTGGGGAGATAGATTGGTCAGTAAAATATATTTAGTGGAGGACTGGGAACCTGTGTCTGGATCCCTAGATGCTGTCTTCAAAAAAATAAAAATAAAAGGAAATAAAAAAACCTCAAGTGTGGAAACATGTGCTTGTCACCCTAGTGTTGGGTAGAAAGATGAGTGGATCCTAAGGACTGACCTGCTTTCTTTACCCAAATTATGAACTAAGGGTTTAATGAAAGGTTACCAAATACACAAGGAAGGAAGGAAGGAAGGAAGGAAGGAAGGAAGGAAGGAAGGAAGGAAGGAAGGAAAGAAAGAGAGGAAAGGAAAGGAAAGGAAAGGAAAGGAAAGGAAAGGAAAGGAAAGGAAAGGAAAGGAAAGGAAAGGAAAGGAAAGGAAAGGAAAGGAAAGGGGTGAGAAAAAGAGAGGAAGAGAGGAAGATAGGGAGAGAGGGAAGGAAGGAAGAAGGGAGGGAAGGAAAGAGTTTGACAGAGATATTCAGATGTGAACTTTTGTCTCAGCACCTATCTGTGTGGGCAAAGACACTTGCATACATTCATACACCTATACCCCCCATAGACAATTTCAAAATTAGATAAATGTTCAGATGCTATAGCCAGGTGTAGATAGCAGATGAAGACCTTATTGATTGCATGTTGTTGTCACAATCATAGCCATGACAAGGACCCACGGGAGAGGTAAAACCTTCCCCCATAAAGATCTTTCTGGTCCTGTGGAAATATTGACAGCTTATGAAGAAACTGTCTGCTACAGTTTCCTTCTCTGGGATATTTTCAGACTAAAATTGCTCTGCTACAGAGATCTTCTACAGAGATTTGCTAAACCTACCTCCTTGTTCAGTGAATGTGCATCCTTGATTCAAATGCATAAACTAAACTTAACTGAGGTTTCTGGTTGCAGGTGGTCCATTCCCCATACCAGCTTTTCCGTACTTGTGCCTGTGTGTCTTTCGTTTCTTAGTTCTCTCATCTCTGTTTGTCCAGTTCCTGTAATTGGTCAGAACAAGATAGACAGGGACTTTTGGTATGAAGGTGACATTCAAATGAAAGATCATTTTCTCACCAATCACACAAGAGTTTCCAGTACACTAGCCTCAGGCCCCGCATTGATATTAATGAAGATGCTCACATTCAGACCAGCCACAAGTCCTATCCTGAATAAATTACCGCCTTCTTGTTGAGTTAGGGCGGAGGCATCCCCCTTGTATGACAATAATTCTAGCTCATTCCTTACCTCAAATATGGCTTTCAAGGTCTGTTTGACTATCTGGAATGCCTCTTGCAGCAGCAATCCAGGCTGCCTTAGAGGTTCTTGAAACAATGATGGTGTTCCCATGAGAGTTTCTCACTCCGTTGTTCCAGGCAGAAAGAAAGGTTCTACCCACTGCCAGAGACCAAATTCATGATCGCATATGATTTAACTCAATCGTAGGAAAAAATATCATAGAATGCTTAAATAAAGCTTAGAATAAAAGGAATAGTCTCAACTACATTTAGCAGCACTTAACATCATTTCCCACTACTTCTCTGTCTAACCCTTGAGATATTTGAGGCCCCAGGGAGTGGGGATCTGTGGCTTGGGTGGTAGGCAAAGTGGGGGAGGAGAGTAACATCCTCTTGGAGACAGAGGGGAGGAAGAATGGGATGTGGAACTGTGGGAAGGGGGACCAGGACGGGAGCACCAATGGCAGAACTGTAAAAAAAAATCAATAAATAAAAGTAATTTTAAAAAGAAGAAAAAGAGGAGAAAAGAAAAGAAAAAGAAAAACGGTGCCTTAGGGCAAGTGAGTCTCTGATTTACCTCATAGCGAATTTGTCATCTTTATCATCTGACATCACTGCATGTACAATACCCTACCTTTGGAACAGCATTGCTATGAACACTATTGTATGGGTAACTTTAAACTGTTCGAGTATTTTAATTTTTATTATTAGTGCCACACAATCTAGCTGATCCTTGCTATATTAAAGAGAGTTTGTTTAAATATAAGATTTTTTGTCTTTTTTTTCTTCCATTTTCTAAAATGTATATTGCTTGATGGACAGGCTCTGCATTCCTACAGTCATGGTTTAATTCATCTCAGCAAAAATATTTTCTATGAATATTTTGTTGTTTTCTTCTGCAATTTTAAAACTATCTGCATTTTCTTAGAACTATACTTCAAAATTTCCTTTCAAATAATCTTTAATGAGGATTACATATCTTGATATTTTACAATGGGAATTAAGATCTCAAAAATGTGGATGAAATGTATTTCTAGATATTCTTGGTTTCATTTTTATGTAGACAAAGGGATGAGTAGATGTTTATGTATGCATTGGCAACTGTGCTGTGGTTTCTAGTTTTATAGAAAGCTGTTTTTCTGAAGCTATAGGTTTGTGTGTGCTACATCTTGTTATCATATCTTGTTAGGTTCATTTGGTTTTGTTTCTATTTTCTAGTGTCAGTTTTTCCTTGATGCTTTGGTGTTCGTAATGTTTACCAACACACATAGCCTGTTATTTTTGTGTAATTTTTCCTACCTTCTGTTTTATTCTCTGAACTCCTCTTACTTTGTGACTATCTTACCTTCATTCAGTTCTAGGGTTTACATAAAGTTCTTGTCATTTTCATCAGGCACTAGCACTCCATTTATTATTATTCATTAAATATACCTATATAATCATTTCAAGGGAATTCTAGAAAACGACTTATAAAAATAACAAGATTAAAAAGCACATGCTTCCTTTAACTAAACAGTTTTCCAACTATGTATTAAAATACCTCTAATTTTGCGTAGATACAGAGTCCTTCCAAATAGGTATCTTGATTTCTCTCATCATGCTCTTTCCTTGTCTTCTGATACCTGTAAGTTCAGCTTGCTTTTCTATTTCTTACGGTTTGATTTTGAATGACTCGGAGTAGTGGCATAGCTCAGTAAACAAATCATGTCCCTAAGAAGAACTAAACAAGGTCTCATGATGCTGCCTTATGTGCTGTGCCCACTAGCATTCCCCTAAGGTTTTCTTGCTGTAGTTGCAGTCATTTCCTTATATTAACTTTACGACTGCAAGTTCCTCCAATTGTTTCCAAAGCCCAAATAACTACTCTCTGGTTTGCTTCAACAGTTAGTATAATGATTCTTTCCTTAAACATTGCATCCTTTTGTATGGATTTTTCTAATATGTTATCAGAAGTACTTTGCAACCCAGCTGGGATTTGTTGGAGGCTCCCTATTTTTCTTATATATTTTTAAGTTGGACTAAATATATGGGAAATATGTGACTAGAATTTTTCCTTACTTGTTTTTTACTTTCTTTTGAATATTCGTTTGAGGTTGATATAACTTTGTTGATTTTAAATACATATGTTATTTTCTCCCTACTCCATCTGCCAGAGCTGAACTATAATATTGAAACCAGAACATTACAGTTCTCAGTTAGTTCATGAAGCCTAATTGTTGAGTGGTAGCTTTGTGACCAGCCATTGTTATATGTGTTTTGTTATTGAGTCTTAAGAGGCTTTAACAATTTTGGCAATGTCTGTACTTACACTCAATCAATTATTCTGCTTTACAGGTCCTTGATTTTTTTTTAGCCAAGCAATTGCACACTCTGATTGGAAGGCAGGGGAGCATGCCTATGCATATCTGGAAGTTTATTTTCCTTTTACTGTCAAAGGCACATCTGGTAGAATCTAACAATTAGATGGTAACTTTGTAATATTTGTCTAAAAAAATGCTAAGGTACATTTTGAACTGTGTCTTTCAAAAGTGGTTTTTCATTTGTGACTTCTGGTAAAATCATAGTAGCTGGAAGATGCATCCTTAGTTAGTTTACTGTTCATTCTATGAATAGTGTACACAATAATTACCTAAAACAAAGAGAATTATAAGTTAAAATAATATTTATTTTGTGCTAGATTTTGAAAGATCCTCTCTACCCACCATTAGTTCTTATCTGAAGCTTTTGGTTGTTGTTGGTTTTTTTTTTTTTTTCTTTTTTGGCTCTAGGAGCACAATTGATACAAGAGCTGATTAACAGAGAAAAGCATAAAATATTATTGTTTAGACATATAAATGTGTAAAGTAAAAGAAATAAAGAAAACCCAAACATGATTTTTATAAATGTTTTATATATACTTGGAAAGAAATACTTGTAAAGAAATAATAATATATTTGTGAAGAACCTGCAGAAAAATGGGTGTCTGTGTTATGGTAGTGAAATCCAAAAAATATATGAGTTTATATGAATTGCTTCAACAAATTTGTTTATTCAAATTGCTATTGCTCACTTTTATCTTATTTTTTTAATATGGATATCCCTACATAACTTTTTATTAATTGCTCCATGTGTGGCAATTCATACTAAATATCCATATCTGAGATCACATATCACATTAATATATAGACATTAATATTCTGACTAGGCATCGTTGGAGATAATATATTCTTTATTCTTGTAGTATAGTTTAGAGATCTTTTATTATTTTAAATTTTTGTTTTTGTTTTGTTTTTTCGAGACAGGGTTTCTCTGTGTTTCCCTGGCTGTCCTGGAACTCTAACTCTGTAGACCAGGCTGGCCTCGAACTCAGAAATCCACCTGCCTCTGCCTCCCAAGTGCTGGGATTAAAGGCGTGCGCCGTCACTGCCCCACAGATCTTTTATTATTTTAAAAGTACTATTTCAAAACTGAAGGATGGCTCCTGTGTCATTTTTTTTTTTTCTAGACAATCTCAATAGCCTATCCCAGAACCTACATAAAAGCTTGAAGTGATAGTAAAAATCTCTAATCTCAATCTATCTATCCAGAGAAATGGGGAATGGAGGTAGGCCTGACCCAAAGATTTTCCTGTGGCCTTCTCACTCTGTGCCCACACCAGCACATGTGTGTACAAACACATATACTTACACAGGTTCACTCACATCTCTCTCTCTCTCTCTCTCTCTTTCTCTCTCTCTCTCTCTCTCTCTCTCACACACACACACACACACACACACACACACACACACACACACACAGTAAAAATTTTTTTAAAAACTTAGAATTACAACCACGACAAATTTTGAGAGTTTGGAAGTAAGCATTTAACGCTTCATGTAAGGATCTCCAGCTTCATTTTATGTGAATAGTTTTCAAGAAACTAAACCCAACAGCATGATGCCTATTCAGATATATTCATGCTGTTGCTAGATAACTTTTTCAATTTTGTAAGACTGGCAGATAATAGTTATTTTCACATTTTTGTACAAAAAGGTGGAAATCCATGGTTATAATACAGTTTTGCAGGATGAAGTATATCTTCCTGAATTTATCCTTCAGAAAAAATGGTTATCTAAGACATCAGTTTCTTAAAGAATACATGAGTGGAAAGCTGCTTTTCTTTCATATCTAGCAATCTCCTCCTTGGCAAGACCCAGGCTGACTCTTCTTTCTACCCCTGAAATGCACAACTAGTGTCTGTGCTCAGTACAGCCAGCATCTTTGACTTGAGGTTTGTCACTCACTAATCTGGACTTTCAGAAAAAAAGGTTCTGTCTTAAGATTTATTCTAAGGCAGAAGAGTCCTAGATATTTTTCATTATAGATGCCTAGCTTTAAAATCAAATTTGTTTGACATTTCAAAGCAATTTCATGGACAATAACAATATCATGGCCCTTCTGAGAATGAATGAAAAACTTCCAGTGGTCAGAGTCCCAGCTCTTCCCCAAACTTGCTCAGTGTTTTGAGGGTCAGATTTGAATGTTCCATTGCTTCTTTTCAATCTTCTGAAATGTAGTACAGATATTAATTCCTCCACAGCAAGCTTAAATATTTAAATGATACCCACTATACATTCTAGAACAATATAAAGGATAAAGGTACATGTTTTCAATTAATTGTTGCTACATTTAGAATCTACTACTCTTAGATTTGTCTGTCATGATTGATTTCAGAGTTGATTATAACTCACAATTTTACATTTTCTGAGAGTTGTTCAAATGTGAGCCTGGAGTAGCCACAGGCCAAGACAAACCTTATACTGCATTCTAATAAGCCATTCAAATTACTCCTACTAGCATCTGGATCCATCACATTCCAATCCCTATTGGACAGATATTTGAAATTAGGAGTCATAAATGTTGTTTATAGAACAGCTATATTTAAGCCATTGTGGATTGAGGGTGGTCATGGAAATTTCTACAAATATTGGGGATGACTAAAGGTAAAGAGAAGACCAGGAGAGAGTAAACTTAAATGGCTTATTTAGAGTCTAAGTGGCTCATTCTAAATTCCTGAAATAGTGTCATACTCTTATGAAATATTCTTTCTTCTTCCTGTCAACTGTAGCTCTATGTGTGATATTCTTCTAGACAAAGTAACAAGGAATAAATAACAATCTAGGTCTAAATTTTTCTTATTCTATATATAATCCCACATTTCTATATATTAAGCTCATAGTAGTGACTGTTGCCTTCATCCAATTTTTTAAAAATCATAAACCAACCTAATAAAACATATATTGTATAGGTAAACAAAATAAATTGTTGCACATATCCCATTGTGGCTGAGCTCTTGCTGCTTATTTACTAGTGTGGAAAGAATATAGGAAACACCTAATAAAGTAGGTGAATATGTATTCTCTCCTTACTTCCAATGTAGGAATGTGCCCTGTATTCTTCCTTGTTGTTGTACTGTAATTTGACAATCGTAATAGTAGAATGTTTTATTAGTAAAGGATGAATCTGAAGACCAACAAAGTTACATAATTTTATTGAGAGCACATAGTGCAATGATATGAAATGGCTTTGTATTTCACACTTAATAATCATTTAATGAAAATTACTAAACACTATGTGCCATGAAAATTTTTGAATGAAACTAAATAAATAGACTTTAGGAAATTGTAAATTAGATTAAAGTTTTAGAGGGATATGCCACTGCCAATATTTCATATATGAGAAAACAGTTATTCTCTCTTCTTTCTAAAATGTCAAATAAAAGAATCAAATATTGACAAAAATCAGCAATGGAAAATGTACAACAGTAATATAAAGTTTTTGATTTTAATTAAGTGAATTCCAATTCAAACACCAATTTTTAAGATCACAGAGCTATCTTTAAAATTTTATTTCATTTATTCTACTGAGAACTTGAGTTTTGTAGCCTTCTCCCTTAAGTAGTATCCTTTATTTTGATAAAGACCAAGTTGCATAGAAAACTGGATTAGTAAATGGAGCATTTGAAGCCATAAAGTTTACTCAATTACACATTGACATACTTGTGTACTTAACAAATATAAGATTAGCATAAAGCATATCCTATAACTTTTAAGAAATATTTATATAAAGAATGTGGTGCTAAAGAGATGTCTCAGTGTTTAAGAGCAGTTGCTGATGTTGCAGAGAATCTTGGCTCAACTATGCAAACCCAATATTAACTCACAATCCACTTTCAGGTGCTCTGATATCATCTTCTAGCCTCCACAGGAAACAGGAATACACTTGGTACATAAATATGTAGCTTCCAGAGGAACCAGGAATGAACACAGGAAATATATATATATATATATATATGGGGGTGGTGTGTTCAAACGTTATATACATATATAGAAATAAATCTTTAAAATATAAACACACACCATCTGTGGCGGGAGACCTCTGCCTGGGCCAACAGGGTTTCATAGCCAAGTAGCGCCGTGAGAAAATTACCCCACCAGGAGCATGGAAAAGCCGTGAGTGGGGATCAGACAAACACTGCTGCTCACTGGGACCCACCCGTAACCTGAGGGACACAGGGACTGAGTAAAAGTCGGGGACAGAAAACTTCTGGTTTCCATTTGTGGCTGGGAACCTCAGCTTGTGCCACAGGGCTCCATAGCCAATTAGCACTTGGAGAAAGCTACCCTCCCAGGCCCTCAGGACACAGAGACTGAGGAGGAAAAGTCAGGGACAGGAACCTTCTGGTTTCCATCTGTGGTGGGAGACCTCTGCCTGGGCCACCAGGGTTCCATAGCCAGGTAGCACCAGGAGAAAACTACCCTTCCAGGAGCATGGAAAAGCCATGAGTGGGGTTAAGACAAGCACTGCTGCTCACTGGGACCAGAGGACCTCAGCCTGGGCCACAGGGCTCCAGGAGAGAGATGTTAACCCAGGAGTGCTGACACACCTTTGAGCACAGGCAAAACCACCACTTCTGTTCAAACTCATTGGTTCAAGAGGGACCCTTGTAGAGCCATCAGGACACAAGAACCAAGGGACATCTGCGGACAAGATCCTTCTGGTTTCTGTCTGCACCCCAGAGCTGACCCTGTGTCACAGCTCTCCAAACACAAATACCTCTCAGAGAGAACTGGTCTTCAAGGAGTATTGATACAGAGGTCTGCAGGAGGGACAAGCCACAGCCAGAAAGAGTAAGCCCAGCTAAAATCAGAGTTAACAAGATGGCAAAAAGCAAGGGCAAGAAGATAAGGAAAAGAAACCAAGGCTAATTGGTATCATCAGAACCCAGCTCTCCCACCACAGCAAGCCCGGGATACCGCAACACACCAGAAAAGCAAGACACAGATTTAATATCGTTTCTCATGATGATGATAGAAGACTTTAAGAAATAAATAAATAATGCCTTTAAAGAAATACAAGAAAGCAGAGGTAAACAGGTAGAAGCCCTTAAAGAGGAAACACAAAAATCCATTAAAGAATTACAGAAAAACACAACCAAACAGGCAGAATTACAGGAAAACATAATCAAACAGACAAAGGAAATGAACAAAACTATCCAGGAGCTAAAAATAGAAATAGAAACAATAAACAAATCACAAAGGGAGACAACCATGGAGTTAGAAAACCTAGGAAATAAACCATCTAAACAGTCCCATAATGCCTAAAGAAATAGAGGCAGTCATTAAAAGTCTTCCAACCAAAAAAAGCCCAGGTCCAGATGGGTTCACTGCAGAATTCTATCAGACCTTCAAAGAAGACCTAATACCAATACTCTTCAATCTATTCCACAAAATAGAAACAGAAGGAACACTACCCAACTCCTTCTATGAGG
>CM052711.1:84490409-84509825 GCA_028551405.1 Uromys caudimaculatus | reverse complement strand
CCTGAGGGTGCTAGGGGCACCAGTAAAAGGGAATGTCAAGGTGGGAATATGGGAATGGGTGGGCGGGTAGGTGGGAGGAGGAATTCCCTCACAGAGGCGGGGAGGGGGAGGGGACACGGGGTTTCTAAAGAAAAGGGGAATCATCGGAAATGTAAATAAAATATCAAAAAAATAAATAAAAAAAAAAAAAAAAAAAAAAAGAAAACCTAGGAAAGAGATCAGCAGAAATTGATGCAAGCATCACCAACAAAATACCAGAGATAGAAGAGAGAATGTCAGGAGCATAAGATACCACAAATAATATTGACACAACAGTAAAAGAAAATGCAAAATGCAAAAAGCTCCTAACCCAAAACATCCATGAAATCCAGGTCACAATGAGAAGACAGAACCTAAGGATAATAGGTATAGAAGAGAGTGAAGATTCCCAACTTAAAGGACCAGTAATTATCTTCAACAAAATTATGGAAGAAAACTTCACTAACCTAAAGAAAGAGATGAACATAAATATACAAGAAGCCTACCGAACTCCAAATAGATTGGGCCAGAAAAGAAATTCATCCCATCACATTATACTGAAAATAGCAAATACAGAAAACAAGGAAAGAATATTAAAAGCAGTAAGGGGAAAACTTCAAGTAACATATAAAGGCAGACCTATCAGAATTACACCAGACTTCTCACCAGAGACTATGAAAGATAGAAGAGACCTAGAAAGGGGGAAACATTGGAAATGTAAATAAAGTATCAAAAAAAAAGAAAAGGAAAGAAAGAAAGAAGGAAGGAAGGAAGGAAGGAAGGAAGGAAGGAAGGAAGGAAAGAAAGAAAGAAAGAAAGAAAGAAAGAAAGAAAGAAAGAAAGAAAGAAAGAAAGAAAGAAAGAAAAAAAGAAAGCTAGAATATCCTGGGCAGAACTCATACAGATCCTAAGAAAACACCACTGCCAGCCCAGGCTGCTATACCCAGCAAAACTCTCAATTACCAGAGATGGTGAAACCAAATTATTCTATGACAAAACCAATTTTACACAATATGTTTCCACAAACCCAACCCTACAAAGGATAATAGATGGAAAACGCCTACACAAGGAGAAAAACTACACCCTAGAAATAGCAAGAAAGTAATCTTTCAACAATTAGACAACAAAAGGAGGTCAAAGGGATACAAATTGGAAAGTAAGAAATCAAAACATCACTATTTGCAGATGATATGATCATATACTTAAGTGACCCGAAAAACTCCACCAGAGAACTGCTGCAGCTGATAAACAACTTCAGCAAAGTGGCCGGATATAAAATTAACTAAAACAAATCAGTAGCCTTCCTATACTTGAAGGATAAAGAGGCTGAGAAAGAAATTAGGGAAATGACCCCCTTCACAATTGTCACAAACAATAAAAAGTATCTTGGTGTGATTCTAACCAAACAAGTGAAAGATCTGCATGACAAGAACTTCAAGTCTCTGAAGAAAGAAATCAAAGAAGACCTCAGAAGATGGAAAGATCTCCCATGCTCATGGATTGGTAGGATTAATATAGTAAAATTGGCCATCCTGCCAAAAGCAATCTACAGATCCAGTGCAATCCCCGTCAAAACTAAAACTCAATTCTTCATAGACTTTGAAAGAGCAATTCTGAAACTCATTTGAAGCAACAAAATAACCAAGATAGCAAAAGCTATTCTCAACAACAAAAGAACTTCTGGGGGAATCAGCATCCCTGACCTCAAGCTGTACTACAGGGCAGTAGTGATAAAAACTGTATGGTATTGGTACAGTGGCAGGCAGGTTGATCAATGGAATAGAAGTGAAGACCCAGAAATGAACCCACACACCTATGGTCACTTGATTTTCAACAAAGGAGCTAAAAACACCCAGTGGAAAAAAGACAGCATTTTCAACAAATGGTGCTGGTTCAACTGGCAGACTACATGTAGAAGAATGCGAATTGATCCATTCTTATCTCCCTGTACAAAGCTCAAGTCCAAGTGGATCAAGGACCTCCACATAAAACCAGATACACTGAATCTAATAGAAGAGAAAGTGGGGAAAAGCCTCGAACACATGAGTACAGGGGAAAAGTTCCTGAACAGAAAACCAATGGCTTATGCTCTAAGATCAAGAATCGAGAAAGGGGACCTCATGGAATTGCAAAGCTTTTGTAAGGCAAAAGGACACTGTCAATAGGACAAAACAGCAACCAACAGATTGGGAAAAGATCTTTTCCAATCCTACGTCTGATAGAGGGCTAATATCCAACATATACAAAGAACTCAAGATGTTAGACTCCAGAAAACCAAATAACCCTATTAAAAAAATGGGGACCAGAGCTAAACAGAGAATTCTCAACTGAGGAAATTTGTAGGACTGAGAAGCACCTAAAGAAATGTTCACCATCCTTAGTCATCAGGGAAATGCAAATCAAAACAAGTTTGAGATTCCACCTCACACCAGTCAGAATGGCTAAGATCAAAACTCAGGTGACAGAAGATACTGACAAGGATGTGGAGAAAGAGGAGCACTCCTCCATTGTTGGTGGGATTGCAAGCTGGTACAACCACTCTGGAAATCAGTTTGGAGGACCCTCAGAGGATTGGACATAATAGTACCTGAGGACCCAGCTATACCTCTTCTGGGCATATACCCAGAAGATGTACCAACATGTAATAAAGACACATGCTCCACTATGTTCATAGTAGCCATATTCACAATAGCCAGAAGCTGGAAACAACCCAGATGTCCCTCAGCAGAGGAATGGATACAGAATATGTGGTGCATTTACACAATGGAGTACTAGTCAGCTATTAAAAACAATGACTTCATGAAATTCGCAGGCAAATGAATGGAACTTGAAAATATCATCCTGAGTGAGGTAACTCAGTCACAAAAGAATGAACATGGTAAGTACTCACTGACAAGTGGATATTAGCCCAAAAGTTCAGAATACCCAAGTTTCACTTTACAGTAACCGCTGGACTGAGTGTGAGGTCCTGGATGGAAGATTTGGAGAAGGAACTGAAGGAGCTGAGGGAGTGGCAGCCCCATGGAGGGAGCAACAGTGTCAACTGGCCTGACCTCCCCCCCTGGTGCTCAGGGAGTCTAGACCACCAGGCAAAGAATACACATCGAGGGACCCATGGCTTGGACCACATATGTGGCAGAGGAGGGTCTTGTTAGCCATCAGGGATAGGAGAGGCCCTTGGGCCTGAGGGTGTTAGAGGCCCCATTAAAGGGGAATGTCAAGGTGGGAAGACGGGAGTGGGTGGGCTGGTGGGTGGGAAGGCAAATACCCTCATAGAGGCGGGGGAGGGGGAGGGAATAGGGGGTTTCCAAAAGGAGACCTGGAAAGGGGGAAACATTGGAAATGTAAATAATCAAAAAACCTTTATAAGGGAGGAGGCAGCATAGAAAATGGAGAAGACTGTTGTTAGATATTTGTTCTGTTAATAAACATTTGCTACTTAAAAAAAAGAAACCACAGAAATGTCCAGTAGCTATAAAATTGTTAAGGACCAGCTTCTTTTTTCCTGTATTAAAAAATTTAGAGACTCTTGCAATGACAAACCACAGGGAAAGAAACTGGGAGAGCTGAAAGGCAGAACTTCACTTATAGCTCAAGGAACGAGAAACCTGCTGTGCAGGGCCACCCAGCCTTGCACCCAACAACAGGATAACAGCAAGCTGGAGCTATGGAGGACAGCTGATGTGTGCAAGGCAGGGGCAGGTAGGCCTCTGGGATTGTATAGTTTAAATTACTTCACATGTTATGTGAGGCATGGCACATAAAGCATGGTTATCTATAGAATGTTATTTTCCCCTTTTCATTAAAAACAAACTCTTTGCTAAAAAAATATATAAACACTCATATGTGCTTATGTATGTATGTACACATACATGTATTTATATATGCATGCATGTAATTGGCTGGGCTGAGGATATAACATGATACCAACAATGAGGGATTTACTTTGACCTTCAGATCCCATGTTGAAAAGTCAGACTTGAAGGTATATGATTATAATCCTAGAACTAAGGCAGTAGAAGCAGGAAGATCCTTAGTATTCATTAGCCAACCATCTTAGCCTAATTAATGAAGTCAAAGAAAATGAGGATTCATATCTTGAAATTCAAAGTGAATGGCTGTTTGAGGAACAACACTTAATGGTTGTCCTCTGTCCTCTAAAACACATATGCATCTGTATACCTACAAACACATACACATGTACACACACACACACTCACACTTACACAGAGGAATATACATCTGCTCCCCTGCTCCTTTTTAAATTACATCTTTCTGACTGAAGCCCAGACATATATCTTAGGTACTCACTGTCTTTTTCAATTGACTGCTCCTTAGTTATCCTTGAAAATGTTGTGTTATTCATCTACCAATAAATATAATTTAATATCATTATTGTAACTAGCTAAAATGGCCTCATATTTACTTGGAATTTATTTCAAAAATATACAACAGAATAGAATAAATAATTAATGCAGCTTCTTGTAAACACAGTCGTGGAACTTTTCCTCAGTGATGGCTCTGCATTTTCCTCTACCTTGTCGTTGAACATCTATAACTATACTGATGAATTTTTTACAGAGTAATTTCCATATGCTCAATGTATTTTTTCTGAACCAAAATCACTATTTCTCAAATGTCATACTTCTACAGACCTACAAATTATGCATAACAAATTTAAATTGTAATTTTTGTTTTCTTGTAATACATGTACTATCTTTACTTGAGCTTCTGATGCAAAAAAAAATAGTTCAACACATAATTATGGGATATTATTTTAAAAGGAAAAAGAACAATGAGTGGAGACCAAGAAAAAAACTAAACAAATAAACAAAAAACAAGAAAGAATAAAAGAAATGCAGGCAAGTATAAAGTGCTTGTTGATTTAGTGTTCAAATGACAAAGTTGTAAAAGCTGTTTTAAGTGCACTCTGAAGAACACTTAAGGCTTACCTCTCTTTCATCTGAGTGTCAAACAGGCACTTAGTGATTAAAGTCAAAACTGAACAGTGATGACTTTTTACCACGTAATACTCACATAATTAACAACACATTCCTGTTTAATGCTAATGCAAGAAATTCAAGTCTTTGAAGTAGCTGTAATGGTAGAGGATCAAAGTTTGATTTTAACTTTAATTACATTTGAGCCTGGTGCCCCAAGCATTGGTAATTGATTTGAAAGGCAAGTTCACAAAATCAGCAACCAACAGACTTGGAAAGTACATTCTCAGAACAGAGGTCACATTGGTTGTATTTAACAGTGCAATTTATGTCATTATGGAAGAGACAAAGGAACTGCATTCCCACCACTAGCTTTGGCTCACCCTGGCTAGCTCTAATTACATGCTCAGGGAATTATTCTTTTTCCTCAGGGAGTCACCATGTATCAATCATGCCAACAAGATAATTACAGAGAGAGATGTATGCTTTTGCCTCTTATGAATCTTCTGTATTGTTCTTGGCCATGAGACCAGGCTCTGTGTGCTTTTACAGCCTCACTGGAGATATTTCATCTGAGATTAAATAGGCTGCGGCCACACAGTGACCATATTTTCAGAGCTTATGACTCTGGAGAGAACACGTATATTTCAGTTAGTACAATATGATATACTCCCACAATTATCTACTCGTACTTTATCATTAATTTAGCACTCATCAAAACTAACAATACATACACAGGGCTAGTGAGATTGTCTTAGAAGGGAATCTCTTACCACCACCTTGCCATAAGAGCATTATTTCTAACTACATATTAAAGCTTATCCTATTATTCACAAATAAGAACAGCTACCAACCCTCCTCAAAGAAACCTCTCCTTACAGTAAGTGGAGAACATCATTGAAAAATACAACTGAAAACAGTGCAGTGAGCACCACATCATAAAGACCACAGTCCCAGTGGATATATCTACTTCATAGTTCTTACAATTATGATTCAGGAAACATTGAGAATGTTGAGACAGGCAGATTATAAGATCCAGAATACCAGGAACCCTGATGTAAGATTGTGGATCACAAAATATGGCTACATAAACAAAACCCAAGACAGGTATAATGACAGTACCAATAGACATGTTGATGCTTAAATCTCACTGGACCCTATGCCTAGAAAGTGAACTACAGGTAACTAATGTTGGCTAAGAGAGGGAAACTTAGCCTCTCCCAGCAATGAGCTCTTTGATTGGTTATCCATTCCAAAGTGGTCAGCCATGAAACTATATCAATGCAAAAATGAACCCAGCAGGTTGTACTTATATATTTGGGTGTGTATATAGGAATACATATCAAAGAAAATAAAGCTTTCAATTAAAGTGAGGGAAATGGGAGGAAATAGATACGTGTGTGAGTCTGAAAGGAAGAAAGGTTAGGGAAGAAGTTATATAATTACATTTTAATTAAATGAATCAAAGAAAGATTTTCAATTAATTTTAAAAAATCTAATTATACATGTGAACATCCTTTCTGTAATAGTCATTTCCATGTGCCATTTAAGAGAAATTAAACAACTTATGAGAAAATAGGACTTAGCTATAAAGCGAGAAAACAGTTTTTACTTCAGTTGAGGCTTTGAAACCAATAATCAATTGGTAACCCAATTCACTTCTTCATGAGCATCTCTTAGTAACATTGATGTTTACATTAACATTGTCAATTAAATTACAATTCTTCCCCAGCTTCATCAATTTTAATAAACTAGTTTAAAAAATCAGACTTAGAAAATAACTAGTAATTTCCTTTTGGAATCAAGAAATTCTGTGACATTCACAACTTTAAAGGGAAAATGGAAAATTAACCAGTAACAAGACTTGGAAAGACTACTGTTAAGTTAGAAAAAATGTCACTGAACACTGACATCAAAGACTAGAGATGAAGATGGAAGTTTAAGTTTCTTATGGAACCATTTCTCACTTCTATGTACAGAAATTTTCTACAGAAACCAGCATTTTGTTATTGGGTGACAGCTGTAAATCTCCACTAATCACCCTGTGAATGGGTTAATCCATCAGTTGTGGAATTGCAAAAATCTGCTATAACAGATCTTAAACTCTTAGACTAAAAGTCACCCGAAATATCAAGTTTTGTAAATGGATCTAACATTAGACTATATGGTCTCTACTTCAAAGCTTTATTTATATTTAAATATTTAATAATGAAATGGTCAGTAAATGCTTAAATGGTCACAATCAGTATTTATTTGTTGCAGGATTTTAAATTATTGTACATAGATACCTGGGAGTAGGTCAGAATCCCTCTGATGGAACTCCAAAAACCTTTAATTCCCGTACATCAATTTATAATAAAAAGAATAAGGAATTTTAAACAATATAGCCAAGACTTAGACAAAGCAACAGGGATGAGAAAATTCCAAGGAGTTACAGACTCCTACCCACAAGGACAAGGACATGTTACTAAGGCAACCACCCATATTCTGCCAGCCACCTAACCTCAAAGGAGTCACCCTGACCTGGGAAAGACTCTATCCCTTGAAAGACAGAACCTAAACAAAATTCTGAAGGTTAGAAAACAGCACCCTTGGCCTACTGTTATTTCCAAGCCTAACTTTAACACAAAATGGATTCACTCAGACTAATAAGAAGGCTGTAAATTCATTGGTTCCCAGCATCTCCTCCCTTTTTATTTATTTTAAGGTCTATGTGATGGCCAATGAATAAACAAAGACCTGTCTGAAAAACAGGTGGGCTTTAACCAAAGAGAAGAAGCATTGAACCTGATTCTTCCTAGAAGTCTTTTATGGTCTTTAGATAATATTTAAATGGTATCTTTTGAGGAGGAGAGGGTCTAGGTCTCCTTTTTGCAAGGATGGTAAAGGAGCACTTCTGAACACCAACCTCTATGCAATCAGGTTTGCTCCAAAGGGTACTCAGAAGCAGAATACATGGTCCTCCCCTTGCAGTGCTTAGCCTTGCACCTCTTCTGGTACTCATACTGCTCGAAAGCATTCATACACAAATCTGAGTTTTGTGCAGCTCCCATGGGAGTCTCACTAGCCTTAGTCTGCGAGAATTTATGCCTTCTGCTGTATGTTATTAAGTTTATAACTGCTCAGGTTTTAAAAAGATAATACCAGTAATTTATTGTAAAATTATTTTTAAGATAAACATAATGATCTTATATTTTACTTGGACTTAGGGTTTAAGAAATTATTAAAAACACTTTAGAAAAGTAGACATATCTTGTATGAACTTTCAGAACAACTTGACTACTTATTTAAGTTAATCCAAGCTCAAAGTCTCACTGATCAGTTGGTGGGCTATTGACAACACTTTTATCAAAATTTTGCCAAAGCTGAACTTTGTTGATGTACACACCCATTAAGTCATGTGTTAGCCTGATATTTAGCAGCATTGTCCTAAATCTTGCCAGGGCTAGAAACTTTTCCATCCAGTCCACTTTATTCTAAGATGACTTTATCCTTTGATTGTGTCATGTATTAACATAATTCCGGTGTTCTCTTTGAAGCTTTATCTGTAGCCATTATCATCTTTGTGCAAAATTTATTCAATACCTTATACTGTTTTATGACTTTAAAATTTGCCTCCTTTACAACACTTTTTTGTTTACACTAAGCTGTAATAGTAATGATAATTACTGTTACCATCTCCATTTCTGTTTTCTATGACCTTATTTGTAACAGGAGCGTGAGTTGCTTCATGGTAGGGCAACCATCTACTTAGTATTTGCATAATCTCTGATTGAACACAGACCCAGCAGTTCTCTGCTGTATATGTGTTGGAGGACTCATATCAGATGGTATATGCTGTCTGTCTGGTGGTCCAGTGTTTAAGAGATCTTAGGGGTACAGGTTAATTGAAATTGCTTGTCCTCCTACAGGGTCACCCTTCTCCTCAGCTTCTTTCAGCCTTTCCCTAATTCAACCACAGGGGCCAGCAGCTTCTGTCCATTGGTTGGGTACAAATATCTGTATCTGACTCTTTCAGCGGCTTGTTGAGTCTTCCAGAGTGCAGTCATGCTAGATCTCTTTTTGTGAATGCTCCATAGCCTCAGTAATATTGTCAGGCCTTGGGACCTTCCCTTGAGCTGGATCCCACTTTGGGCCTGTTACTGGATCTTCTTTTCTTCAGGTTCCTCTCCATTTCCATCCCTATAGTTCTTTCAGACAGGAACAATTATGGGTCAGAGTTTTTACTGTGGGATGACACCCCCCCCCCTTATTTGATGCCGTCTTCCTGCTGGAGGTGAGCTCTATTAAGTTCCCTCTCCCTACTGTCGGTCATTTCATCTATGGTTTCTCTGTTATTATTACATTGATTTTTTTTTTTAGTTTCTACTGTGGCTAGGTCTCTCCTTGCATCTTGTCTCTGTTGCTCATTCTAGTCTGAAAGTCCTCCTAGGTAATTTCTGATCGATTGAGCTTGAATCCAAGGCCCACTGTGTAGATATGGCACAAGTGACAAGGGACACTGAGAAAGCATATGATTAATTTTTACTATTAAGATGAGTCAGGCAAGAATACTATTAAGTAAATTCCCTCATTTACAGGAAGAGTTTTGATGTTATGTGCCATTCATGTTCATGGTGTTTCTGGATAAATCCCAATTTCCCTTGTATCCATTTTATCCATGCTGTGTAATTCAGTCTGAAGAATACTCTGAAGAAATTCTGGAATTCCAATCTCAGCTCCATGGCTCCGTCCATTGGAGTACCTTCTTTCTACCTCTCTTCAGAACTGAATGTGTCTATGAGAGCATGACATTCTCCAGAGAAATTCTTCAGTATACACCAAGGAAAATGTAGATGTAATTGCTGCCCACTTCCTTCTCTGCCAGTGGTAACACAAGATACCACATGCTTGTTTGCCTTTTCTTTTACACTCTCAGATACATTTTGAAATTGTTTCAGTATTTATGTATGACAGTGTCTCAGGGCATTATGACCGAAGTCAATTTGAAGAATAAAGGGTTTATTTGACTTAAATATCCTTAATTAAAATTCACTGAAGCAATCCAAAGGAGGATATGAAAAAGGGCAGAGACCTGTAGGAAGAGGTTGGTGCAGAGGTGGTAGAGTATCAATGCATACTGGCTTATTTCTCATGGTTTGCTCAGTCTGTTTTCTTAAATAAAATCTAGGATCTCAGCACAGTGTTGTCCCACAAAAAATGGGCTAGGCCCTCTGCTATGGATCATTAATTAGGAAAATTGCCTTACAAGCTTGCTAACAGCCCTGTCTTAAGGGAGAATTTCCCAAATTTGGGTTCCCTCCTTTCAGATGACTAGTTTATGTCAAGTTAGCATAAAACTTGCCATCATATACAGGTTCTATGATGCTTGACATTGACCATCATTAGAGAGATAGGCTCTAAGAATCACCCAGGACACAAAGGCTCTGAAAATTCCTATGAGGAATTATCAAAATTATGTTAAGTGAGGTGGGAAGAAACAGCTTAAATGGAGGCAGTAGTATTTAAAGGGACAGGACCGAGTAGTGAATGAAAGGGTGAAAGGTAGCTGAGGATAAGCATGCATTGGTCTTCTTCCTGACTGTGGCTGGCTGTGACACTACCAGTTCCTACCCATATGCTTTTCCTGCTGTGACTAACTGTACTTTCAAATTGTGTGCAAAACCAAACCATTTAACCCTTACATTTCTTTGATCTGGTATTTTGTTACCTATAAGAGAAAAGCTCTTGTCCATTTTCACCAGAGAAATTTACTTTATGTAATTATCTCTCTATATATTACTATTGTTGTCTTATTGTCATTAGTTGTTTTGTAGAAGGTATGGTTGTCAGTCCCCATGAAGCATTTGCTAACTGTAGGAACCGTCTTTCTGTGTTTGCTCCTCATTTGTAAAGTACATCAATAGGGCATTGATGATAAAAAAAAGTTTGCAAGAAATGATTTATGTTCTGAGTTAAGTTGTGTGACTATATTAAATAATAAGTACCAAAGAAAGTTACTGTTAACAGGGTATCCCCTAAGGGCCTAAGTTTGTATGTAATTTCATTGCACAAGTATACAGTTTTAATAAAATAATAAATGCCCTGGTGATATAAATATTAATATCTATTTGTAGCTTTGATGTACTGCATTAAATACTATCCACAGGCCTTCTCCTCTGAATAAAAACTATGATCACTATCTTCTATCTTCTATCCTACTCTAGGCTGTGTTTTGTATTTTTGTCAATACTTTAGGTGAATAACTCACTCAGAGGATGTTTTCATTTGTGTTCTCCTGTTTCAAACTCTTACTTTATAATTTGTTTAATTTTGACCTGCTTTCTGCTAAAATATATCTTTATATTATTTACTATCTTTATTAGCCTACTTTCTTTAACAACTATAGAACTTGTTCTCTATTAGAATACATTTTTCTGTTATATACATGGTACATATGTTTCCAATACTATATTTTGACATTCTGATGATGTTTCTACTTATATAAATTTTGTTTTAGTTTTTGTTTTAGGTTGCATCATTAGCTGAAAACCTTCTTAATGAGATATAGAACAAAGATTTAATATTGGCTTCTAATATTTTATGCTTAATAAGGCCCATTATCATTTTGAATCAGATTTTCTAAGAAATAATTTGCATATAGGCAAAATTGTATGGGTTTGAGCTTCTGTGTATTTTGTGCCAAAAAAGGTAGCTATAATTATCCTTGTCTCTCCTATTATCACTTCTCTGATTAATCATCACTATCCTGTTTCTTATTCTTATAGTTTTTTTTTTTTCATTTCCAGTGTGACACATACATGGAATTGCACAGAAAGAACCATGTGGACTTGTTCACTTTTATGATTATAGTTGGGGTTTATTCATGCATACACATACAACCAAAGCTCATGTGATCTTCACAGTATAGTCTCACTTGTGTTCTATATTCACTCACCAGTAGAATAACAAATTGAATGTTTCCAGTGTTTGGTGAATTAAGGTTGACACAGAAATTCTCATTCTTCATACAGACCCATTTTCATTTCTCTTTAGATAGGAGTACAATAGTTGAGTCCCTTGGTAAGAACATGCATATCTTCACAAGAAACTAACAAACAGCTTTCTAAAGTCACTTTATAATTTTGCATTTCTATATTAATGTATAACATATACTTCATAATGGTTAGTTTTTTTTTTTTTTCAGCTTGACACAAGCTAGAATGAACTTAGAATGGGATTTTTCTAGATTAGATTGTCCTGTGGGGAACTGAGATTACCCTAGTTGAGATGAAAAGAATGACCCACTGTAGGTGGTACCAATATCTCATTAGAAAATCTGTGATTCTATTGAGAGTGAAGAGCTAAGCTAAACTCTAGCATGTACGGACAAATTCATTGTTCCCTGATTTTTGAGTCTGGGAGTGGCATAACTATCTGTTCTATATTCCTGCATTTTGACTTCCCCATGATGAAGTACTGCAACCTGGAATTTTGAATCAAAGAAGTTGTTTACCCCTGTAAATTGCTTTTGTGATGATTTTATCACAACAACAGAACAGATGCTCAAATATATTTTTATTTGAAGTTAATATCTTCTACCTGTACATGAGGTATTATCCCAATTTTGCTTTCCATATGGCTATTCAAGTACGGAATCAAATATTATTTATAAACATTTGCTCCACACTAATTTTAAATGTTACCCTTATCATATTATAAAGCTCTGTGCCTATTTGATTGATGTTTTTTATTTCTGTCTTTCTTCATTGATATCTATGTGATAAAAGGAAAATGATTCATATGTCAGTACTATACTTTAAGGACACTTCTCTATTACCTATCTTCTAATTGTTTTTCTTTTCAATTTGGTATGGTAGCTATAGAATTATTTTACAAAATTATTTCAAAATCCCACAGGGTAAGCTTACATTTCTATGATTTTTCAACTTTCTATGAATTTTTCTTGTTTTATGTTAATCTCAGACTCATTTGTGTGCTTGGTCTTACAGTCAAGGTTCATGTAACCTATCCCTGCTTTTCATTTTTTTCTTTTTTCTTTTTTTTTTTTTTTTTTTTTTTTTTTCTGAGATAGGGTTTCTCGGTGTAGCCCTGGCTGTCCTGGAACTCACTCTGTAGACCAGGTTGGCCTCGAACTCAGAAATCCACCTGCCTCTGCCTCCTAAGTGCTGGGATTAAAGGAGTGCATTTCTTTTGGCTTTCTCAGCCTTCTGTTCCTGTGATGCCTCAGGATGCTAAGAGGTCTGAAAGTTTACATGAGATTCCCTCCCTGTCTCTCATCTCTTTTTCTCCAGCATACTTACTTTTTAAAAAGAATTCTTTAAAATCTGACCTGATTGATTCTCCACTGAAGCTCTCTTTCTAAAATCAACATGCTTAAATGGGATTATTCCACTATGATTACTTGCTTTCCACTTATTTCATGGTATTTTCTCTGGAGTGCTCAACACCATCAATGATATGTTCCTTCATTTCTATACTTGTTTATTGGATAACCCCTCCTGATAAGATTAAGCCCACAGAGATCAGAGACTTTGTCTCCTGATTTCCCGCAGGTCACCGGGGTAGGAAACAGTGCTATAATGGGTAAGTGAGTAGTATGAGCTGGGTGTGTGAATAGATGAGGTTTTCTCTTGCTCCAACAACTGCCTTCATGCTCTTCTCACAACATTTATAGAAAACAGTTAGGTAGTTTTTCTTATGGTGATTATTTTGCTTCTGGAGATAATCAGTGGGGTAATAAGTTGTGACTTTTCCAACTGAGCAACAGACTCAAGGGTCAGAAGAGTGTGATCCTGTCTGCTGCTCTGCTCTCTTGCTTTCAACTCTTAATCCCATATTTGGTCACACTGATATGACTGATAGAACCTCCATCTGTGTTCCTCCAGGCAACCCAGCCAAAGTATGGAAGCAGAATACAGTTAGAAACAGGCAAGCAAAAGGCACACACTGCTTGGTAGTTCATCTCTTTCAAGTAAGAAGTAATGTGATCAAAAAAATGATCTGAAACTGTGGTTCAATCCTTGTTTGATGATGTGTTCTCTACATTTGACAAATCTATTCATGTGAAATCCATCATAGCCCCACTATGTCAGAACCTGAGGATCTTATTAAAGCAAATGCCTTGCACCAATAGAACACTTATGGAGGGTTCTACACATCAGCACTGGGAACACAGTACAACAAGTAAATGAGTCTGTGTGGAAGCTTTGTATTACCAAAGCTCACTGTAGATAACAGCCATGCATATATAAATTGTTAGAGTAATAGCTGAAAAATGAAACTAAGTTAACTTTATGTCATACTCTGCATGGATAGAAAAGACCTGGGAAATTTGTGTAATAGACAAGAATAAAGGATTATAGCACAGTACAATAACATGTACATTACTACGTTCTTTGCTCTGGGATCATAATATTTTATTGCCTAATTTTATTTTCAAATATATGGTACTATTGAGAAATATAGCTTGCTGATTTTCACTCTAAAGGTATTAAATATAAGTCTTGAATATGGAGTCCCAGGATTAGAAAGTTGATAAAATTCATACAATTAATCCTTTTGCATACTAACACTTGAGAACAACACACACATAGAATTGGAACTCTGTTTGGAGGTAGGCTACAGATCAATGTAATCACTAGAATTAGGATAAGTTGTGTACCTGTTAACACCCTTTTTTTCTCATACACAAAGTGTACATGAAATATCATATAACATGAAGCATTGGTATGGGCCAATTGATATTGCCCATTGTTTAAAGTACATATTGCAGAAGCAGAAGACCGCATATTTGGAAGCTGAGATAATACCTCAATGCCCATAAGCATTGTGGCATGCATGAAAGTCCTGCTTCTGAAGGCTGAATGAAACATCTAAAATGGAATAACACCCAATCAAGCTGACTATAAAGACTAGCCTGACTAGAGCTCTGAGCTTGACTGAGAGAACCTACCTCGACAGAGCATGATTCTTGACATGAACCTTGGACTTCTAAAGGGGTATGTACACATAGATACATGTACCTACATATATGTGCACCCATACATTTGAAAGCCTACCTATACATATGAAACACACATACACATGAAAAGCAAAGCACATTATAAAGGCTAATAATGGTGTGGAAGTTAAGTAACACAATGCATACAACTTAGTACATGAAAATGAAAATGTCCAGTAAACTTTGAATCTTATTTTTATTAACCACATGCTTTACTTAATTATTACTATCTGAAAATTTCTGTTTGCCCTACAGAAATAGCTCAAGCAGTAGCAACTATAACCTGCTCCCAGGACAAACATTATACCCATAAATGGAAGATAGTTGGAGATAGAAACATTTGAATGGAACC
The DNA here is from genome assembly GCA_028551405.1 of Uromys caudimaculatus. Taxonomy (NCBI): domain Eukaryota; kingdom Metazoa; phylum Chordata; class Mammalia; order Rodentia; family Muridae; genus Uromys; species Uromys caudimaculatus. The sequence continues at coordinate 84,494,512 of CM052711.1, read as the reverse complement.
AGATATATTATGTCAGACACTCAAGATGGTACCTAAAATACATATCCAACAAGTCCCCTTTTCCTCAAATGTACTCATACACTTAGAGTAAATTTGAAAATGCAAATAGATATTGTGATGCATGCCAACAATTGAGAATAGTCACGGGGTCTATTAATTTCTTTTATGTTGATGTGGCCAAAATAGGTTTGGTAAGGAACGTTTTATATCAATTTTTTAAACTCCTAAGGAACAGTTCTTCACTGAGGGAAGTTAAGGCAAGAACTGAAGGCAGGAACCTGGACGTAGGAACTGAAACTGAGACCACAGAAGGATGAGACTGGACCTGCTTGTTTCCCATTGCTAGTTCAACCATCTCTTCTGGGCAATCCACCTGCCCACAGTGGGGTTTGATGCCCCCACATCAATTACCCATCAAGAAAATGTCCCATATATTTTCCCACAGGTATATTTGATTAAGGAATTTTCTAAACTGATATTTGCTCTTTCCCACAACTCTAGTGTGTATCAGGAAACTTTAACTGAAAGTGAAAATATTGCCATGAAATAAACAAGTTGTTTTGCTGAAAAGTGAGTTTAATACATGCATAATCATTCCTGTTTACAATTACTTGTTATCTAACACACACACAGAGAGACAGAGACAGAAAGAGACAGAGACAGAGAGACAGAGAAAGACAGAAACAGACTCCTAACTCATGTACACTATGAATCATAGCATGTTACAATTCTGTTATTCAATTCTTACCATGACTTTGTCTGCTGTGCTTCGTGACTTGTTTGATAATTCTACTCTTCCATTTCATGAATACAGAATATAAACGCATGTTATTTCTATTGTGTTGCAATAGTGTTCTCTGGAAAAAATTACATATGTGTATCAAATTTTAGTGTAGAAATGGATATGCAGAAGCAGACATGGAGGAAAGACAAGACAGGATCAAGTCAACTCATTTTGTTATCAACAAGTACGTCACATAGGCATAATTCTAAGTAACTCTTCAGTTGAAACAGAACATGATGCTTTGAAATGTTGTTATGATGACTAGGTATGTCATATGTAAACTATACAGCATAGCAGCAGTCAATTAAGTGGTAGAAAGTATAAAAATGACGTAGAATGATCAATCTACCTCTAGGTGCTGGTATTAACATCTTATATAAAAGTTATTAAGAAGTATGTCATCTATTTGTTCAGTGTCTGCTCCTACTTTGAAAATATTGGGGAAGAGACAAAATGTTACAGAGTGTCAAACAGCAAAAATAAGTATCGATAGACAGCATAAGCACTTCAAGTTTTCCTGATCCAAGAAATGTGGGTTTGCTAGGGTGAAGGTTAATCATGAAAAACACAAACTGGAATTCCTTTGGAGGCTGTAGGTATAATTCCATACTGAAGAGCACAGTAAAGATCTGCTCTTTTGTAGGACCAGAGTTCATCTCACAGCTTGCACATCAGGTAGCTCACAAGTACCTGTATGTAACTCTAGCTCCAGTGACTTGATAGCCTATTCCAGTCTCTAGGGGCATGTTCTCCCACAACACACACACACACACACACACACACACACACACACACACACACACACACACACACACACACCCCTTTTCTGAGAAACAGAAAACATCCTCAGAGAGGGCTGACCCATAATACCTCATACACTGGTAGTCACCTTTGCTAGGTCTTCAGAGCCCCACTGTTGGTAACACCCATGTTTCCTGTTGGCACAGTCATGGGAAGTACTGTGCAGCTGCTCAGTCCATCACTTTCAAACATTAGAAGTCATACAAAAAGAAAAAGGATGGCAGAGTTTCACATTTTTGTGAGATCTTTCCTCCTTCTGGGATTCAGATTCTGTTGACTACTTTTTCCCTCTGTGACACTTTCAGAGAAATAAAAATTAGTCTTTATAGTTTTCAGAGAAAGAAATACCTGGAAGCACCATACTTGATTTTTGGAAGCAGAAATCCATGATGCACATTTATAAATGTCAATTATTCTTTACCTGAGTGTTCATACAATTAGTACACTATAAATGCTTAGAGATTGAGCAAATTCCTCAGTAAGGCCACCAGTGTATACTTTCGATGGATACATGGTGGATATGTATTCATAGGTGTGTGTGTGTGTGTGTGTGTGTGTGTGTGAGTGTGTGTGTGTGTGTGTGTGTGTGTGTGTGTGTGTGCGCGTGTGTGTGTTTTGGGATAATACAAGATGTTTTCTTATAAATTTTCTTTTAAGGGTAAGGTTTGTTGAGTAACGAAGACACCTTTAAAAATATATGTGTACCAATCTGTAACTCTCATACTCAAGGGGGAAAATCTAAGAGGGATGCACATGGTAGCACAAACAAGTTTTGAATAGCTGATCTAATCACTGATCCAGGAAGAAAATCTTTGAATTGTGTTGCATAATGTTTAAAAATTTGTAATTTTCTCTTTAACGTTCATGTTAAGTTGGTATTCCATAAAATGTGACATCTCTCACAATGTCCAAAATGAAGATTTATATTTGGAGAGATAGAAATTGCCTCTGTATTTTTCTTCTTTCTATCTTTAAAACATAGTCATTCTTAAACCTTTCTTACAGTGTCTTATAAAATGCCGGAGAACACATTTTCATGGTGTTTTCAAATCATTTTCTGTGGAGCCCTTAGAGACTGACAGTCTGGTAGAAGGAAAATATGTAGCATACTTTATTTGAAGTTAAATAGAACACCTTAGAATTTTTGAAATTGTCCGGAGCTTTGTGAAACGACATTCTTACGCAACAACTGCAAGTCCATCTGGTGTTTTAATGTGCCTGTCTAATAATCCCCAGGAGTTTGGATGGACTATTGGAATAAATAGCAAGAAATCAGGACACCTTCTTTTAATATTTCTCTAAATATTCAATGTGGTGTACTGACCAGCATCAACATCCCTTCAAGGTCATTAGATTTTATTACCCTCCACAATATTCCAATTAAACACAAATATTTCATTTTGTCTTTGGTAGCTTATTTTCTTACCATAAAACATGCAAATTTAAGCAAATATCTATGAGAGCATTATTGAAATTTTTAAGAATTATTTATTTTAAAATGGTCTTGTATTTAAAGACAGTGTAACGTATTTGCTCATTATTAAAACAACAGAACTATCCATTTTTATTTTGTGCTTCATAACCAGACAGATCTTTACTCTTGTCAATTACTTTTGAAAGATTATGTAACAAGAAGACACATACTCAAAGTACTCTTTGAACAGTTATAAGGTTTCTATGAAGTTCTGAATATGGGCAGAGTCAGTAATACTGGCTTATTATTATTATTATTATTATTATTATTATTATTATTATTATTAATTATTCTGTTGAGGTGTTGAAGCTGCTTACTACAGTGGTCATGAATTTAAAGCATCAAATGCAATTCCTTACCTATAGTACAGCCCCTTGCCTCTAATAAAGTTCTTATGACATAAATGCCACATCTGGTGATATAGTTTGGGAAGCCATAGCTGTATTCCACAACTTATGTACCTTTGATCAGAGCTTCAGAGGACTGAGAATCTACAATCTTTATATTTCTATTGCTTCCCAATGTGACTATCTAATCTGGATGTCAGAAAGCAAGAGAGTATCTACATGAACATGAAGAGGGAATAATGGTCCTCATTTACTTCTGGACCTCCTGCTTTTTTCCTCATTCTTTTAGTACTCTTGTAAATGTCAAGTTATTCTGGAAAGGTCTTAAAAATGGAGATATATCAGATTGTATATGATAAAGGAAGCAGGCTTAACATCAATGAATAAGTCAGAGATTTTTTTTGGAATTCAATTTCCCTCTAGACTATAACACAAGTACTCTATCAAGGAGTTGCTATTACTACACTTTTAAAATAAATTTTGAGCTCTGCTTTTTATAATTCCATCATATCACTTTCAAAACCTTAAAAATATGTGGTTAAGAGAAAAGGGGTTTTTTTTCTTTGAGTTTGTTTATATAGTGGATTACATTGATAGATTTCCGGGTATTGAACCATCCCTGCATCCCTGGGATGAAGCCTACTTGATCATGATGAATGATCGCTTTGATGTGTTCTTGGATTCGGTTTGCGAGAAT
>CM052711.1:84442658-84489909 GCA_028551405.1 Uromys caudimaculatus | reverse complement strand
CTTTTCATCATGCAATAAACGCATTGCTGCAGAAGGATCCGTGTGTCCGCGTGGGTTCTTGCTGGCGAGACCAAACAGCGCGCCGGACAGGTGTCAATAGTTACATGTACATATTTTAATTTTCCAAAATCAGAAATATGAGTAACATATATTTGCCATAATTGACTAGGTATAAATCCTCAATAATTAACAGCATTGTATGGTAAGGTAGAGATTGAGGACATTCAGGACAAGTCTTTACAATGTGACATGCACATTCTTTAGAAAACCAAATTGTTTTCTCAAGCTATAATGACTTTGATGATGCAAAGAATGAGATTGTTTGGTTAATTGTTTCTGTGTAAGGCCTATAATTTGCTTAATATACAAGTCTTCTGTAGCATTGCCCTAAGTTGTCCAAGCAATCCAGTATGAGCTCTGGAGTTCAAAGTTCAAAGATACTTGCAGGGTATTGACTTAATTCTAACACCCCTCTGGATGCTTTAACTTTGTAAAGTGAGATTATGAATTTAAAAGAATGCTGCTCTGATAAGCTTTGATGCTGCTGATATTGCTGGTAAAATTATCCATGGCATGAGGTCAGTATTTCCATCCTGGTCAAGCTTCAAGAATGGCATATATAGCTTGATCATGCTAGCCCTTTTTGTCCTGGGAATACTTTTATTCTTGCCCATCATGTTAAAGCTTGCCTTTATCAAAATCAACATGTTGGCGACCAAAGTTACATGACTTTAAACTAAAAATGAAACCCCAGAGTTATTAATTTAACAGATGGCAAGCCAAGGACAGGTAAGATTCTGCACAAAGCCTTACTAATCTAAGACAGAAGTGCCTTGCTTTTGATAATACATATTCCATGATGAGTAATGAAGGCATTGTTGTCAGAATGAACTAAGACACACACAATCTTGTTTATGAAATAAAAAAGGAGAACTTTGGGGGATGCTTGGCAGGAATCTGACATGGACCAAGGACAAGGAAATGGGCTTCAGAGAGGAATCCGATATTGGGCCATAGCAAGGAAGTCAGCTCAGGCAGGAATCTAATTTTAGGCTAGAATGGGGAAGTAAGTTCAGGCAGAACTCTAATCTTAGTCTCTAACAAAGAATTAGGCTTCAGGCATGAACATGATTTTGGGCTAGGACAAGGAAATAGGCTCAGATATTTTGGTCAAACTGCTAAGCCCTTAGAAACAGTGATCATGGGAGTGATCATGGGACTTTGTTTATTGCCTTGCATTTTCCTTGACTATTTGTGTTCATTGTACTGCTTGGCCTTATTACTTGCATGTAATTAAAATGGCATAAAAACAGATTGGGAAAAAATAAACCTGCCTCAGTCTCAGAAATGGCTGGGTACACACACACACACACACACACACACACACACACACACACACACAAAGCTTTTTTTGCAACTAACAGCCTGTTACAAAGACTTAAAACTGTTCAAAATGCAGAACATAAATGATTTCTGTATATCTATCTCAACTGATAAATACCCAATGTAACCCCTACACCTAAGTCTCAGGGAATATCCTGTAAGAGCATCAAGAAAGATTGTAAGAGCCAAAGACCAGGATGTTTGCATCTATATAGTGGTCCCAAGACATAATACAAAATATTCAACTATATGGTTACTGATATCATATCAGCATAATGACATAACCAGTTACAATGCCAAAGCAGGGAAATTCCATAAGATCTCAACACTAGATTAAGAGCAGCAAGTAGTCAATAGCTGTTAACAGAGTTAACATGCTCCTGATAGTTCATGGTTAGCATAGCAAACTCTTTTGGTAAGCTGGAATGATAAGAATAGCACCTAGTAACTGCAATAATTGAAAAGAGCATGCAAGGAAGAATACACATTTTATTTTCCACTGTTAAAAACATCCTCTTTAAAACCTCATTTTCTTCTTATTTTATATTTTCTTGCATTCATTTTGTTCCTATTTACATTGATCAGAAAAAATAAGTGAGTTTGTTTTATTTGAATCTTTTGTTAGCTTAGGTTTGTATTTTCATGTACAAGCAATTCATTCTATGTATATTTTGTTCTGTTGCACACATCTCCTGTAGCTCTTGAGTCTCTTTGAAACAAATTCACTGAACATGCAATGGTTCAAGTGACTCAATAACAAGGCTGATAAAATCACAAATTCAAATGATAATTACCATTACTTTGAATATTTTTAAAATAAATGTTGAGATACTATGTAATTTGCATTTGTATGAGCACTTTAATTTCCAGTCTTCTGGTTCTTTCCATTTATCTCCTGATTTCATAACTTCATTTTTCTTTACAGCTGATTAAAATCCAATTGTGTACATGAACCACATTTTCATTATTCATCCACTAGTTTGTGGGCATTTGAGATGATTCCATTGTTTCACTATTGTGAATAGAACAGCAGTCAACAAAGATTAGCAAGTATCCTGTAGTGTGATACAAAGTTGTTTGGGCTTATGTTTAGAAGAGGTAAAGCTGGCTCTTATAGTATTTCTATTTCTACTTTTTAAAAATAACTTCAATAATTAATTTTATAGTGAATGTACTAACACAAAACTATGCCTGTAAAAAGTTAACCATGGATTAAGGAAGGGCCCCATCTCTGATGAACTACTGGCTACTAATGGATTCTGGGGGATGGATAGTTATTGTCTTAAGTTGTATGGTGACTGGTGGCCATTATGGCTCCAAAGGATAGTTTAAAATCTGAGGTCATGCACAAGTCTCTGGTTAAAATCAGTGGGTCCCAAAATGAAAGAAAAACATATGACTATAGTAAAGGTATTCATAGGGAAGACAGGTAATGACAGGGCAAGGACAGAGATAAGAAAACGAGAGTTGAAAGTAAACAGAAGTATTACATTTAGGAAAGTTTTAAAGCCCACAATTTTTAAAAACCTTCAAAATTTAAAGTTCTCATTAAGTTTTTTCAAGTTGTCTTACACTTTTATTCTGAATCAATGACTTTTTGCTTTTACATCTATGCAGATAGATGTGTCTGGAAATTCATTCACAAACTGAAGACATCATATGCTGGTGGAGCTTTGGAAAGCCTTCAAGACAATCTGAGTGAAATCATCTCCACACAGGGTTCAAGAAAATCACTGTTACAGGACCCATATTCAAGGTCTAGCTATCTGTAGTTAGCAATATATTCTTCTTATAATATAAACAGACTAAATTTTTAAACCATAGATTCTCATAGTCTGTCAGTATTATATTTAGAGTGATACTGTCTCCAGAAGCCTTCAGCAAAGGACATTGTATTTTCTATTCTACAAAAGAGCAGATAACTCTTTGAAGTTGGACAAACCATTGCCATGTTCAAGAATTTATTACATATGACAAGCTACTGTATTCATTGTTTTTTCATTGCTGTGATCATTACCTGACAGAAGTTGCTTAGGAAATGTATGATCTAGTTTGGCTCATGTTTTAGTGGTATAGTACATCAGAGTGTGGTTCTCATAGCTGTAACACACAAGGCAGCTGGTAACACTACATTCTCATTCAGGAAGCTGGAGAGGTGAATTGTGGTATTCTCTTTGCTTTCTCCCTTTAATTTACATCTGAGGCCCAGACAATTAAAGGCTTCCATTCACAATCAGGGTGAGTCTTTCTACTTCAATAGAAAGAAATAGTGCAGTCTAGAAATACCCTCATGGACATACCTGTTGTGCTGCTCGCCAAGACACTGCTCTGGCAGGGGAGTAAGCGCGAGATGGGGGCAGAGTTGGGCCAGCCTTTGGGCCGCAGCGCAGGGAAGGAGCTCAGGTGGAGATGGGAGCATGGGCCGCCTCTCATGCTTTCCCGCTCTGTGCCCGGTTCCAGTCGCACCCCGAATCAAGTCAGGTCTGGCCGGCTAGAGATGGGGCGGGCTTGGGTGCTAGCACAGCTCCGGGCCCAATGTTGTGCTCTCTAAGCACTCGCCGCCCTGCACCAAGTCTTGGCCGTAGTGTGTTTCCTGCAGTACCTGCAGCCGCTGTCGGTGCACCCCACTGCCCGGCCCAGAGAACAGGTCTCTTTCAGGTCAAGTGTTACAGCTCATGGAACAAAAGGCTCTCGGACACCGGAACAGTTTGCACCTTTATTCCTTCTGGATGGCGGGTGGCGGGTGGGCAAGAGCGGACAGGGCAGGCAGGTGGAGGAGGGGGAGAGAGAGAGAGAGAGAGAGCTATCTAAAATACTGTCTGGGAGGGGTCAGAGGTTTGGTAACCGATACTTTCCATTGGCCTGGTTTGGGGACTTTGTGGTAACTCATTTGCTTGCCCGGGACTCAGGGCTGCTTTCTACATGACAAATCTCACATGCCAGGGCTCTCTCTATACAGGGGTTGTAAAGACTGTGGGTTGTTTTGCAGGAGTCTTCCTGGAGCATTGGCCAGAAGCATGAATTCTGGTCCCTCCTGGAGGTTTCACTGTTCTTGGATTTTTCCACCAGGTCTCCCAGAGCTTCCAGTCTATGCTCGACCAGGTGTTAGATTGCCTGTCACAGACCACTGCCCCACACATACCCAGGCATTTTGTTCTATAAGTTGTCTCTACATTCTATCAAGTTGATAAATTTTAACCACTACAAGTGGCTAGAATTAGTGACTCAGACACATTGCCTCCACAAAAAGCAGGGAAATCTATCCATTGTTGTTATAGTTTTGTCATTTTATTCACCTTTAGTTATTTACTTCCCCCTCAAAAATGGAGCTAAATGATAATAGGATAAACAGAGACATAAATAAGGGGTGAAGTTTTCATAGACTTGGGAGTAAAGTAGCAATACCAGTAACTTTGATGATGAGTTTTTGCTATAATAAGCAATGCTGCTGAGGTATTACTATTGAGCTCAGTACTGACATAAATACTTTTCATACATATTTCCTTTAAATGTAATAGCACCTTGAAAGAATTCTGGTCTGCATTTCCCTACATGATTCTGAGACAATTATTCAAGTACAAACAGTGTTTGTATACTATACCAGTAACAGTATTCAGAGGTGAGACAAATATCAGGAAACAACCAATGAAAAGGAGGCACATAAATGAAAGTTAATATGCTGTATGTTTGGTCAGGGTAGCTTCTAGATACGAAAGCACTTCATTTGATTTTGAGGAACAATGTCAGAAGTGACAAGGTTCATATGTACATTGCTTAGACATGCCTACAAAAATTATGGCCCTGATCCCAGGGCCCCAGAATCATCTACATCAGATAATACATACATTGTTGTATTGGTAAGATCTGTAGTACATCCCAGAAGGTTAGTAACTGTGTACTATTTTCTCTTGAACAAGGTCTGCTTCTATGAATGTGTACTCACTAATGATCCAGAGTACAAAGGTAGATACAAAGCAAGTCTCTCCTTCAGAGTGGCTTTCACTATGACACTCATATAGCTCATTTTCAAGATAGGAGTGTTGTGCCTACGAAATGGCATACACACAGGGCCATGTGTTCATGATATAATGTGGATTCATGAATATGTGGGGATATTCTTTGATGGCCCACTTTTCCTCCACTTAGCAGAATGTACAGTAGAAAGTTTAAACAATCATAGAATGCTGTTTGCTAGGAATTCTCTAGCAAAACATTGCAGATTGGATGTCTTAAATAACAAAAATGAATTTCTTCATCATTCTGGAGGCTAGAAATCTAGGTTGTATTCTCCTGAAGCTTTTCTTCTTTGGATTGCAGTGAGCTTCCTTCTGGCTGGAACGCTCCACAGCCTTTCTTCTACCTGTGCATAGCCCTGGAGTCTCTCTCTCTCTGTCTTTTTTCCTACACTGCTCCTATGAGATGATGGACCCAGTCTTTACACCCCCTTTCATTGAATTTAGCTTTATAAAGGCCACAAGTCTCTTGTGTATGAATCTAAGGGCATAAGATTCAGTTCACTACAACTGCACTTAGTCCATCCTCATTCAAATGAGCTCTGCAAAATTATGCATTGTCTTTGATGATGACATCCTTTTGGATAAATTCTGTGCTTTCCTTCTGAAACCCGACTTGTTACAGTTTGTATTTATATCCTAACTCAGAGTTATACTGATTGTGTGGTCCAGCTGAAATCAACAATTTCAAGGTTGGAATATAAGCCCTTGGCTGAGGTTTGGGGGTGGGGAATAATATTGATCAGAAGGTTACAATATAGCAGGAAGGCAAACAATATCAGACAGTCTTAGATATACAAGATCATTTACCAAACAAGATACATTTTAAACATGAAAATCAGTTATAATCCACCCCAGGTAAGAAAAGAAGGGAATTAGGAGGATATTTTCCATTCCGTAACCTGCTCCTGCCCTTCTGAAATCTCACTGTCTTCATAAAGAATTGCTGTTCTGAGCAACTATATTATATTGTATGCAATATTCTGTGTGATAATAATTAAAATGACTACTAGAATAACTGCTGTCAGACTTTGGCATTATGGAAATTAACAAGGAACAATGAGTAGAAAATAAGAATTATGAAAATGTGCCCAAGCTGACAAGCATCAACTTCAATTTGTTTCACAAAGCTACCTGACCATGAAAGATACATTATAGTACCCTGAAACTTGTTAATAAGTTTTCCTTGTACAAACCTTTTGAAATATTTTATCTTTAAAAAGTGAAATTAAAAATCCATGTGCATGTAGAGAATACTGAAGACCTGGCTTGTTATTTTCTAAGATGTACTTTCATGCCATACTTCTGATGGTTATTTTGAGGGTCAAGGGAACTGACTAAGATATAATCAGGTAGCTCGTAAGATATTATTCCTTGGAGTATCTGTTAGGACACTTCTGGAAGAGACTGGCACACAATGCAGAACACAGAGCAAAGTTATCTTTTGGTGCAGACAGTACTGTCCAACTGGCCAAGGAATGGTGTAGCATAAAAGGCCATAGAACAAAACCAATTTACTAACTCTCCCTTTTAGAGCAGGTGTGTCCATTCAGCACTATTGGAAATCAGTACTCTAGGTTGCTTTTGCCTTCAAATGCCAGAATATCAGTAGATGTCTAACTTACAGGGTTTCAATTCTCAATACAACATCACCGGTACCTGGTTCTAAAGCTTTCAAATGTGGACTGGATTTTCACTTCTGTGACCAAAGTCATTCCTGAAGGCACTGCCTACTCAGTCTTCACTACCATAATCATTCTCTGGGTGTTCATATTAGTCTAGACTTGGGAAAAATCATCAGAACAATAAATAACTAATAGAATTTGCTAAGAAATTAGTAACTAGGAAAACAGCTAAACTAGGGGTCTAGAATATGCTAGCAACAAAGTACCCTTAGAGTGTTTTCATTTACCATGGTGTTTGTCTAGCTAACTGGGAGCTGGATCCTACCTATGTGATATCAGTCTTGAGAAATATCCTAGTTCAAACTTTGAAGTAAAATTGCATTTCAAATAATGTTGACAACATTCTAAAATAAGTATGAATTTACAGGTAAGGCTAGTCATTATAGAAGAAAAGGTCACAAATTTGGGAGGTAATGGAATTACACAGAAGATAGAGGAAGAGGAAAATTAAAAATGATGGAAATGCTGTTTTCATGTTAAATTCTAAAAAAAAAGAAAAAAAACTTAAAAATCAAGCATTAAAATAAGATTAATAGACCTGTACAAAAGTTATCAAAAATACATATCAAATACTTATGTAGTAGTTAATAGATAAACATGTAGCTGGTAAGGCACTGTATTAGAGGACAGGATCAGGTTGAAACTTACCACAATCTAAATAGGCACAAGTATGGATGAATTGGGAAGCTAAGTTATTTCAATAATCAAATATAGTAGGAAAGGGTAACAAAATGAAAATTCCTCTGTTCATGTAAGGTGCTAAATGTGTCTCTGCAAATTTTATCCATGCTGAACGCAGAACATGTTAGCATTTTGAGAAAAACAAAAGCCTTTCAGATATTATAAAGAATGTCACTTTGAAATTGTTTTGAATCAATAGCTTCCATTCTTGTAAGAAAAGAAAAAGCAGAGAAGTATTTAAATCTAGTCATGTTTACATGGAGGCAGCAACTAGAATGTTGCTTCCTCAAGTCAAGGAATGTCTGGAAACACTGATAGAACTCAAGGACAGCCTTCAGAGAGACAGATTGTGGGATTGTGGTTCTAACATCAGAATTTCAAATTTTTAGTCTAGTGGACTCTAATAAAACAAATTAAAATGCTTAGAGCATGCTCTAAGAAGTTCATGACTCTGGGAAATACTCCAAGAGTCGATGCAAGATCATAGAACATGCTTAAGGAAATGAGTTCAACTTTTCATTCTCTGAATTGCTTTTTAGTTATTTAAGTAATTATTTTATTTATTTGCATTCCATCCATTGCCCCCACTAGTTCCTTAATGTACTAAATTCTTGGTATCTTAGCTCTTAAAAAGAGAGACATGTGCATATGTACATATATCTATTATTCTCTTTCTCCCTCTCATTATATAGTCAGAAGAGGAGAAGAGACTCAATAAGTAGCTAGACAAGCCTGCAGCTTACTATGTAGCCCAATTCATCTCAAACTCACAATTCTCAGGCCTATGACTCCTGAGTACTGGTGTTAAAGTTTGGATGTATTTTCTATAGAGTATCTGAACTCTAATATTGAGCATTTCAAAATTCACATGCTAAAATTTTGTCTGTTCTATACCATAAATACCCAGAAGCAAGCAGTAACTTGGACTGTGAAATCTGCATTTTTTGTTAGAGGTTGAGTTTGTTAGTATATGACGGTAAGAATGCCTGAATTTTAATCACAGTCTGTCACTTCTTAGACACATGATGCTGCTGTTCAGTAATATAGTATCTCTGTCTCAGTTTTCACATGAGAATGATGAGATTAATATTAATATTGACCTTATGAGGCTATTGAGAAATCTCAGGTCTGGTTCTACATATGATTAGATGTGAATAAACACACCCAAGTGCCTTGTCCAGACAGTTATTTCTTGTGTGTTGCACTCACAGAACTGGGAACAAACCTAGATCCTCAACTCAAATCACTGTAGATCAGACATCTCAGATAGACTTTCTTAGACATACCATCACACTTAATGCCAGAAATCATTCAGTCTATAAAACTAGTTTATTTTTATCATTGTCTCATGGTTGCTACCTTCTGGCATCCTATAAATACTAACTCATTCACCACAAACAATGGCATTTTATCATAATTCTACATACTTATCTTGGTAAAACATCTGTCTAAGACACCAGAGATTTCTCAGTTTTGCTTAGATTCTGTAGAAAATGAATAGTATAAATAAGGCATGCTCTGCCTTATTTATAAGACACATTCTGCTATCTATTTCCTTCTGTTTTTATCTGGTTCATGGTTATTTATCTAGCTTGCACTGTCTTGACACCTTTGCACCTAAGAGTTCTATGATCTTCAATTTCTCCCAAACATTATCAAACTTATCAATGAAGAATCCCCATATTATATATTTTTTCTAAACACAAGCAGAATAAAAACATAGCAAATTCAAAAGCAATAAAATAAAATGAAACAAACAAACAAACAAGAACTCTTACCACTTATATTAGTAAGAAATTGGTTCCAGATCAGGGATGGTAGCTCTAGGTCAAAGAAAATAATAAATATGTCATTTTTTACCATGAGAAACTTCAAGTTGTTCAACTCCAAAAAACCGCAAATGAGATTTTAAAAGATCCTTACTGTGGTGAATGTAGAAGATAAGAAAGTTGCTCACAAAAATCGGAGAAGGAGAAAAAAAAAAAAAAAACTCCATTGCAGTCTCTGTAGACCAATGTGGAGTTATTATTACAGGAGGAGAGCCTGTTCTCTGTTTTATGTTTTTCTATTCTAAAAGGGTTGATGAAATTTAATTAAATTTTGCCTGTTAGGTATAACAAATAAAAAGAAGTATCAACTAGGTAGTGTATGTGGTTATTTCATATTTTGTGCATTGTATATTTTTCTTTTCTTCCCTTTTTTCTTTTTGTCATTTACATAAGGGCTCCTTAGGCTGCCTCCATGGGCCTTGCACTCTCAATGCCCCTGCCATAGTCTCCCCAGGGCTGAAGTCATGGGTGGGCTCTATTGTACTCAGCACTGTTGAGTAATATAAAGGACATTTAAAGGTTGATGACAAAGGAAAATATAATTTACTCTGCTTCTTTGTAGTTGTTTATGTTATAGATACAGAAAACAGTGAATTAAACATTTAAAAGAATAATTATATAGATATAAGAATATTTATCCAACCTAAAAGCTAACTTCTTGTTTCCTGAAAGGCTGGGTACTGTATAGAAAAGATGAGTGCAGCAGAGGCCCTGCTGCCAAAGCCTAGAAGTTGCCTCTTGCTGTTCTACACATTTCTTTTCCTTTCTCTCTCAGTTTTATAGCTGGAGGCAGGTGGCTCATTAAAACTTGTAAAGAGCTTCTTGGAATTCAATTTCTGGGTTCTCTGCAGGAAAAAGCTTTGTAGAGTCGCATTGTGAACTATCACATTTGTTTGCTTATTTGATTTTTGTTTGTTTCCTTTTCTTTACTTCTAGTTAACATGGAACTCACTTAAATTGATTAGCAGTTAGAGTTAGGGTCATTGGAAATTGCAAACGCATTAAGCAGTACTTTCAGATTCTGGAACAATAGGCTGCTTTTAATTCCTGTTAGTGAGCTTAGGGTTTTAAACTTTTGTTTACAACATAAAACAGAGAAATCTTACAGCAGAGAATCTGTAGTGTGAGTGTTTCTTTTTACAAGTCTATTTATTATAGCATGACAATAAAATTCATTTTTTTACATTTGACAAAATGTGTGCATGTATAGCTGTAAGCATGTTTGCATATATTGAAATAAATTAATAAACTATTTATGAATTAATATGCAGAGAAAGAACAAATTATAAATCAAATGAGGTAAGATGTACCTACATTCTAGATATAGTATTTTTTGTAGTTAAGTAAAAAGGTTAAATATTATGTTCAGAATCATAGAAACAAAAGTGAGGGAGGTTTCTCCACAAACAACTCAACAGTTCCTGTCTTCATTCCCAGTTTTCTGACCCTGGAAATTTGTTTTCTGCTTTCTCCTTTGGCTGGCATTTGTTCCTGCAAACAGGACCTTTGTTTATGGAAAAGACACCTCTATTTCCTGGTCTTATAATATTCCACCTATCACTATCAGCTGCCATCTTACTGCCCAAGGACACCATAGACACTCTATCATAAGAATGTTTCTTAATTGACCTTCAAAATTATGAACTATAAAATTTGGGGGATTATTTTAATCAGGTTCATTCATTATCAGAAATTTTACCTCACAATGAAGATTATAAAAGAAAGAAAACAACATTTGGGGTTTAAATGTATTTGAACAGATATAAATTGCTGCTTTATCCTTAAATGATCAGTGATATTGAGAATAAAATTTCTTTTTTTTTTAATATGAGCAGTCAGTATTTTCTTTTATTTTTTTCATTTCATAATAAAATTCAATTGTTTGAAAATTTTAGAGACATGTTTCATATAACAGTACAAATCAATACAGCACTTCTAATGAACAGTTTAGCAACAAGTACTAAAGTATAAATTGTGCATAAAATTTTATCGAGTAAACTTATTTCTAGGAATTACGTCGACAAAAATATGTATGTACTGTGTGATTATCTTTCACAGTATTATATACAATGGTGAATTATGAGAAACATGTCAAAATTAATAAATTGTGAAATTACTTTTAGACATTTTTATAATAATTAAAATGTTATTTTCTAGGCTAAAACTTTAGAAGCCAATATTATTATCATCTTATACTTTCACATTATAAATATGATTAAAATAAATTAAATCACTTTGTAAAACCGTTATGCAACTGGAAATTATTTCTGACAGATCAAGTCTTACAGTTTTATAGGCCATTCATTTTTTCTCCTTTGAAATGATAAAGGAAAGTTGACTTCAGTCAAAATAGCCCACATAAGCTAATCTCATAAATCACACGCTTAATGTTACTTGTTTTCAGTAGGCTTTGAAACCCTACTACTGTCACACTCAACTAGAAATAAATTGACAACTCCTGACTAAACTCAGAGAAATAAATACTAGTCTTCTAAAATATACAGGACTCACCTCCCTAATGTGAACATAAAATTCAAATACCTCCAATTTTCTTCCCTGAAGATATGTTAGCTTCACTCTGAGCAAAGAGCAACATTCCTTTGTGTTTCCCAAGGCCATTACACTGAGACTCACCAGATACCTATAATGCTTGCTGAAGTTAACCCTAAAATATTTCTGGTACTGTAGTTACCATTTCCATAAAGAGTGAAGTGTGGGATTTTTTTTTTCAGGACATTTAAGTATTTTAATAATTAAACCACAGATGTAGAAAGTAAAATAATTCAAAGTATTAGCAAAAAATAAAATTATACCAGTGGACTTTGGTAAAAATCTATAAAATTATAACCATTTCAATTATAATCACTGTTACAGAAGGCTTTAGAAAACAATCCCTTGACTCTTATCTACCCTTCTGAATGTGTCACTTACCTGAACTGTGTCATAGTATTTTGAGAAAAAAAATTCTTAAAAGCATAGGAAAAGACAGAAATAAAAACCATCGAACTCACTTTGAGCCTTCTGCAAGGCTGCTTCAGTCATTAGAACTTACATGATTGTAGAGAGCTAGAAGGTTGTGGGTCCAGAGTCTAATTATAATTTATCTTGCGGCATTTTTAGACCCTGACTAATTACTTCCTTGTATATGTAACCTAACCCTATTGTGAACTTAGGTAAATCATTAGGAATGTACAAACACCTAGTTTCCACCACAAAATGTCCTCATATAGCATCAAGAACAGAGATTTCTCAGTTTTGCCCAACTACCAGATGCCCTTACCAATATATCTGCAGAGTCTTCATTTATGTTTTTTTTTTTTGTTTTGTTGCTATGAAAACTTCGTGAAACACGACCATAGATTTCAAAGAAATCATTGCTAACTATATTCACTGTGGGAGTATTTTGAGCTCCTTTCTGAGCTTCTTTAATAACTTTAAATAATAGGTGTATCTCAGGTTAGTAGGTTTTGACTGTGTGCAAGACTAGTGCCCATGGGGCCTAGAGAAGTCATTTGACTCCCTTGGAAGTGAAGTTGCAGATGTCTGTGAACCACCAGGTAAATGACAGGACCAGAACCCAGGTCCTGTGGAAGAGCATCCATTGCTTTTGCCTATTGAGTCATCTCTCCAGCTTTCTTTGAAAAGCATTTTAAAGAAATGAACTTTTCCTACAATATTTTAGCAGTTTAGAAGAAGCCTGAGAATGCACTGAACATGTATGCACATGTACTTTCATTCATTTTGAGAAGCGATACTGACATCCCTTTCCAGCCTCACTTCATTCTCCCATGACTGACTTCTTGTCTCTCAGTCACAACTGTAGGTTGACAACCTCTCTGCCAATGATGGAGTGAGTTTATGACACAATTACAAAATCTGTGACAAACATTTTCTTGAGAAAGAAAACACACATATTTCAAAATAATATTATAATCATTGAAACTGAATTGCATGGTAAATGGATAGATGGAGGACTAAAAGATAAATTACAAACACCACGTGTCTATAGCCTCCCAAAATGTGAGAGAAATGTTAGTTTAAGACCCAACTGAACTATAAGGTGCATTTCCAGAATATGCTTCATAACAAGATCTGATCCAAAACTAAAGAACACAGTGGCTAGAAACAGTATTTTGTCTTTTTTAACATTTTAAAGTAGTTTAATTTTTTTATTTTATTTGTGTGTGTGTGTGTGTGTGTGTGTGTGTGTGTGTGTGTGTGTGTCTGTGTGTGTGTGTGTGTGTGCGCGCCCATGTGAATGTGAATGTGCCTGGAGGTTAGAGAGGGGATTAGAACTTCTCAATCTGAAGTAACAAGTTGGTTATGAGCTACCTGATGTGGATGCTGAAAACCAAATCTAGGACCTCTGCAAGAGCCATGAGTCCCCTTTAACAATGAACCATTTCTCCAGGCCTGTATAAATTTTTAAATAATTACTGTTACTAATTAGCCTATATTAATAAGGATGGCAGCATTTTCTTCATTGAAGATTTCCAGTAACAAATACTTGAATTATTTCACATAAATTTTAAATGCTTTGATAGATGTGCTTACTATTCATCAAACTCAAAATTCATCATTTTTTCTCACAATGCAGTTTTAGAAGAAACGTTAATGTTTGGGATTACTCTTTAGGGTACATATAATTATATCTACTCTATAAATAAGGGTATTTAATGAAATAGTATTGCCTGTATATGAAAAATATCAATTCTGAGAACTATTACTCAGCAAGTTATAATCCATCAAAAGCAGATTTTTGAGAATATTTCTCAGTCATTTAAATATCCCATAAATCTGATTTTTTAATTATATTTTCTCATGTTGATTTGGATTATAATTGTGTCTCACTGTCTGAAACAAGCAATAATGCTAACTTCTTTTTCTCCTTTCACTTGAATATTTGAGGGAATTTCTTGCAAAATTAATTTAAATGTATTTTCTACATGCATCACTGATTTATTTTCTAAAATAAATGCACATACCATGGAAGCTGTTAAAAGATAGAGGAAGAATTGAAAAATCAAATAGAGTTTTACAACATGTATCAAGAAATAGTGTAGAATATAATAATAGTAAACATTCCAATTTTAACCTAACTAGTTTCTCTCAGTTAAACATTGTCACTGAGGACTTTTCTCAAACACACACACACACACACACACACACACACACACACACACACACACACACAAACACACATGCTCACACACAATCTCTGAAGCATCTGTGTTTATGATAATCAAACCCAGAACCTCCATCCTACTAGAAGTCTGCCATTGACTATATATACGAATTCAAATATTCTGGTCTCACTACCTGTCCTTCAGGTATGATATATTTTACAGATTTTTAAGATCCCTAAACTTAGGTTCACATTTGTAACTCCACAAACCCTATAATAGCTAAACTGATTAAATATTTTTACAATTCCCTGCCTGTAACTTGGGTTTTTTTTATGGTACTTAATATGTTTTATTTCTTTCAACTCTACTTTCTCAGGGCATGTAACATCCTTGGGTATAAAATTGTTCTATCACAACTTAGTACTTAATCCTCAAATATTGTGATCTGAAATGAACTCTTCCAATTCTCGAACTCATGAACTCATGAGCTCATGAACTCTCTTTTGTTCACATCTCTATGTACATATTTTTTCTGAAGGAGTTTTTAATAGGTGAGGGATGCAGGAAGAAAATTTTTAAATGATCTCTAAAATTTCTCTAATTGTGCTTACTAAATATTTATTAAATAAAATGAAATTATTTATTATGTAAATTTTAATCCCAAGTTCTGGAAACTAGACTAACATTCATTTATATCAATTATTTTTAGACACTATAATTACATATTTTAAGGGTTTTTGTCAGTATATTTTAAAAATATTTCCAATTAGATGTGAACTTGAAGATCTGTTTCTCTGTGTTTTGTCTTTATATTTACTCACACACATTCATATTAGTTATGAGACTATCCCTCCAAATTAAAAAGCGAGAAAGGTAGTGTTACAGATGGTAAGAACATATGTAAGATGTGGAAGTCATTTAAGCTAATCATTTCTTAGAGTTAACTTTCACTCTCATTTTTAGAAATCACTTAGCCCAATCTATAATTTAAATTAGATATGACCAGTTTATGCCTGTGGTCTGTGCCATGCAGCTCCACACTCAAATAGCATAGGGAAAGAACTATCCTCCCAGGAATGTGGACAAGCCTAAAACTGGGGCAAGGACAGCACCTCTGCTCAGAGACCTGCCCATAACCCTTAGGACACAGAGACTGAGGAGTGGCCTTCCAGTTTCCTTCTGTGGCCAGGGAGCTGATACTGTGACACAAGCCTCCATACTCAGTGCCAGGAGAGAGCTGGTCTCCCGGGAGTGCCAACAAAACTTTGAGCAAAGGAAGACCATCACTTCTGTTCAAATTCTTCCATCAAGATGGACCGTCTAAGAGCCATCAGTACACAGGAACCAAGGAACAGCTGGGGATAGGATCCTTCTGGTTTCTATCTGCACCCCAGAGCTGACCCTGTAACACAGCTCTCCAAACCTAAATTTCTGTCAGTGAGAACTGGTCTCCAAGGAGTACTGACACAAAGGCTTGCAGGAAGGACAAGCCACAGTCAGAGAGAGCAAGACCAGCTAACACCAGAGATAACCAGATGATGAAAGGCAAGGGCAAGAACATAAGGAACAGAAACCAGGGCAACTTGGCATCATCAGAAAACAGTTCTCCTATCACAGCAAGCCAGAAAAGCAAGACTCAGATTTAAAATCACTTCTCAAGATGATGATAGAAGACATTAAAGAAATACAAGAGAACACACGTAAACAGCTAGAAGTCCTTAAAGAGAAAATACAAGAAAACACAATCAAACAGGCGAGGACAATGAACAAAATCATCCAAGATCCAAAAATGGAAATAGAAACAATAAGTAAATCACAAAGGGAGACAACCCTGGAGAAAGAAACCCTACAAAAGAGATCAGGAGTCATAGATGCAAGAATCACCAACAGAATACAAGAGAAAGAAGAGAGAATCTCAGGTGCAGAAGATACCATAGAAAACATGACACAACAAACAAAGAAAATGCAAAATACAAAAAGCACCTAACCCAAAACATCCAAGAAATCCAGGATACAATGAGAAGACCAAACCTAAGGATAATAGGTATAGAAGAGAGTGAGGATTCCCAACTATAGGGGCCAGTAAATAGCTTCAACAAATTATAGGAGAAACCTTCCCCAACCTAAAGAAAGAGATGAACATAAATATTCAAGAACCCTACAGAATTCCAAATAGATTGGACCAGAAAGGAATCCCTCGTGTTGCATAATATTCAAAACACCAAATGCACAAACAAGGAAAGAATATTAAAATCTGTAAGGGAAAAAGGTCAAGTCACATATAAAGGCAGACCTATCAGAATTACACCAGACTTCTCACCAGAAACTATGAAAGCTAGAAGATCCTGTACGATCTAATACAGATCCTAAGAGAACGCATGTGCCAGCCCAGGCTGCTATACCCAGCAAAACTCTCAATTATTATAGATGGTGAAACCAAGATATTCCATGACAAAATCAAATTTACACAGTATCTTTCCATAAATCCAGTCCTACAAAGGATAACAGATGGAAAATGCCAACATAAGGAGGAAAACTACACCCTAGAAAAAGCAAGAAATTAATCTTTCAACAAGCCAAAAAGAAGATAGCCACATAAATATAAAAATAACATGGAAAATAACAGTAAGCAACAATCATTATTCCTTAATATCTCTTAACATCAATGGATTCAATTCCCCAATAAAAAGATATAGGCTAACTGAATGGATATGTAAATGGGACCCAGAATTTTGCTGCAAACAGGAAACACATCTCAGAGTCAAAGACACCTACTACCTCAGAGTAAAGGTCGGGAAAACAATTTTCCAGGCAAATGGTCCCAAGAAACAGGCATGAGTAGCCATTCTAATATAGTATAAAATCGACGTTCAACCAAAAGTCATCAAAACATATAAGGAAGGACACTTCATCCTCATCAAAGAAAAAAAATCTACCAAGAAGAACTCTCAATTCTGACCATCTATGCTCCAAATGCAAGGGCACCCACATACATAAAAGAAACTTCACTAATGCTCAAAGCACGCATTGTACCTCACACAATAATAGTGGCAGACTTCAACACCCCACTCTCATTAATGGACAGTTCATGGAAACACAAACTAAACAGATACACAGTGTACCTAACAGAAGTTATGGACTAAATGGATTTAACAGGTATCTACACAACATTTCACCCAATATATATATATATATATATGTACACACACACACACACACACACACATATATACCTTCTTCTCAGCACCTCATGTTACTTTCTCCAAAACTGACCGTGCAATTGGCCACAAAACAAATCACAACAGATATAAGAAGATTGAAATAATCCCATGCCTCCTATCAGATCACTACAGATTAAGGCTGGTCTTCAGTGGCAACAAAAACAACAGAAAGTCCACATACACATGGATGCTAAACAACACTATACTCAATGATAAATTGGTAAAGGAAGAAATAAAGAATGAAATTAAAGACTTAATAGAATTTAATGAAAATGATAGTACAACATATCCAAAAATATGGGACACTATGAAAGCAGTATTAATAGGAAGACTCAAGCTCTGAATGCCTCCAAAAAGAAACTGGAGGGAGCATACACTAGCAACTTAACAGCACACCTGAAAGCTCTAGAACAAAAAGAAGCTAATACACCCAGAAAGAGTAGAAGGCAAGAAATAATCACACTCATGGCTGAAATCAACCAAGTAGAAACAAAAAGAACTATACAAAGAACCAGTAAAACCACGAGCTGGTTCTTTGAGAAAATCAACAAGACAGATAAACCCTTAGCCATACCAACCAGTAGGCACAGAGACAGTATCCAAATTAAAATCAGAAATGAAAAGATTGATATAACAACAGAATGTGAGGAAATTCAAAAAGTCATCAGATCCTACTACAAAAGCATATAGTCAACCAAATTGGAAAATCTCAATGAAATGAATAATTTTCTAGACAGAAACCAATTATCAAAGTTAATTCAGGATCAGTTAAAGCATTTAAACAGTCACATAACCCCTGAAGAAATAGAAACAGTCATTAAAAGTCTCCCAACCAAAAGCAACCCAGGACCAGATGGGTTTTTGCAAAATTCTATTGTACCTTCAAAGAAGACATAATACCATTATTCTTCAAACTATTCAACAAAATAGAAACAGAAGCAACACTACCCAATTCATTCCATGAGGCTACAGTTACACCGATACCTAAACTTCACAAAGACCCACCAAAGAAAGAAAACTTCAGACCAATTGCCCTTATGAATATCGATGGAAAAATACTCAATTGAATTCTTGTAAATGGAATTGAAGAACACATCAAAGTGATCATTCATCAATATCAAATAGGCCTTGTCCCAGGGATGCAGGCATGTTTCAATACCCGGAAATCCATCAATGTAATCTACTACATAAGCAAACTCAAAGGAAAAAAAAACACATGGTCATTTCATTAGATGCTGAAAAAGCATTTGACAAAATTCATTATCTCTTCATGATAAAAGTCTTGGAAAAATCAGGAATTCAAGGCCCATACCTAAACAAAATAAAAAGTAATATACAGCAAACCAGCAGCCAACATCAAACTAAATGGAGAGAAACTTGAAGAACTCCAACAAAAATCAGGAATTAGACAAGGCTGTCCACTCTCTTCCTATCTATTCAATATAGGACTTGAAGTTCTAGTTAGAGCAATTAGTCAACAAAAGCAGGTCAAAGGGTTACAAATTGAAAAAGAAGAAATCAAAATATCTCTATTTGCAGATGATATGATCATATATTTATGTGACATGAAAAACTCCACCAGAGAACTGCTAATCCTGGTAACAAACTGCAGCAAATTGGCCAGATATAAAATTAACTCAAACAAATTAGTAGCCTTCCTCTATTCGAAGGATAAACAGGTTGAGAAAGAAATTAGGGAAATGACACCTTTCACAATAGTCACTAACAATATAAAATATCTAGTGTGACTCTAACCAAACAAGTGAAAGATCTTCATGACAAGAACTGCAAGTCTCTGAAGAAAGAAATTGAAGAAGACCTCAGAAGATGGAAAGATCTCCCATGTTCACGGATTGGCAGGATTAACATAGTAAAAATGGCCATCTTGCTGAAAGCAATCTACAGATTCAATCCAATCCCCATCAAAACTCCAACTCAATTCTTCATAGAATTAGAAAGAGCAATTCTCAAATCCATTAGGAATACAAAAACCCAGGATAGCAAAAACTATTTTCAACAATAAAATAACTTCTGGGAGAATCAGCATCCCTGATCTCAAGCTGTGCTACAGAGCAGTAGCAATAAAAACTGCATGGTATTGGTACAGTGATAGCCAGGTAGATCAATGGAATAGAATTGAAGACCTAGAAATGAACCCACAAACATACTGTCATTTGATCTTTGACAAAGGAGCTAAAACCATCCAGTGGAACAAAGACAGCATTTTCAACAAATGTTGCTGGCTCAACTGGAGGTCAACATGTATAAGAATGTAAATTGATCCATTCCTATCTCCCTGTACAAAGCTCAAGTCCAAGTGTATCAAGGACCTCCACATAAACCAGATACACTGAATCTAATAGAAGAGAAAGTAGGGAAAAGTCTCGAAGACATATGCACAGTTGAAAAGTTCCTGAAAAGAACACCAATGCTTTATGCTCTAAGGTCAAGAATCGACAGATGAGACCTCATGAAATTGCAAAGCTTCTGTAAGGCAAAGGACATTGTCAATAGGACAAAACGGCAACAAAGAAATTGGGAAAATATCTTTACAATTCTACGTCTGACAGAGGGCTAATATTCAATATATACAAAGAACTCAAGAAGTTAGGCTCCAGAGAACCAAATAACCCTATCAAAAAATGGGGAACAGAGCTAAACAGATAATTCTCAACTGAGGAAACTTGAAGGGCTGAGAAACACCTAAAGAAATGTTCAATATCCTCAGTCAACAGGGAAATGCAAATCAAAACAACCCTGATATTCCACCTCACACCAATCAGAATGGTTAAGATCAAAAACTCAGGTGACAGCAGATGCTGGCGAGGATGTGGAGAAAGAGGACACTCCTCCATTGCTGGTGGGATTGCAAGCTGTTACAACCACTCTGGAAAGCAGTTTGGTGGACTGTCAGAAAATTGGACATAATACTACCTGAGGACCCAGGTATACCATTCCTGGAGCATCCCAGAAGATGCTCCAACATGTAATAAGGACACATGCTCCACTATGTTCATAGCAGCCATATTTATAATAGCTAGAAGCTGGAAACAACCAAGATGTCCCTCAACAGAAGAATGGATACAGAAAATGTGGTACATTTACACAATGGAGAACTACTCAGCTATTAAAAACAATGACTTCATGAAATTCGCAGGTAAATGGATGGAACTTCAAAATATCATCCTGAGTGAGGTAACTAAAGAGCATAGTCACAACAGAACAAGCACGGTATGTACTCACTGATAAACGGATATTAGCTCAAAAGTTTGTAACACCCATCATTCAATTCACAGCAACTATTGGACTGAGCATGGTGTCCCAGATGGAGTAATTGGAGAAGGGCCTGAAGGAACTGAGGGTGTTTGCAATCCCATGGGGAGGGAGCAAATGTGTCAACTGTTCAGGCCCCCGGTGCTCCGAAAAACTGGACCACCAACCAAAGAATGCATATGGAGGTACTCATGGTGATGTCCACATATGTGATCGAGGAGGGCCTTGTTGGCCATCATTGTGAGAAGAGTCCCTTGGGTCTGAGAGTGTTAGATGCCCCAGTATATGGGAATGCCAGGGAGGAAAGATGGGAGTGGGTGTTTGGGTGGTGGAATGCCCTCATAGAGGCAGTGGGATGTGGAACAGGACAGGGGGCTTCAAAAGGGGAGACCTGGAAAGGGGAAAATATTTATAATGTAAATAAAGTAGAAAAATAAAATTAAAAATTTTAAAATATATATATTTGATCAAACTTCATTATGGTCATGTATGAAGCTGTTAAAATGTTTATTTTATTGCCAATAAAAAATAAATTAGATTTGGATCAGCTTTTGAGAAGTTTTGTTTGTCTTTGTTTTGTTTTTTGATCCTCCATTTAGTGAAGGCACCATAGTGCAATTATATACATTATATAATATATATCTATATTACAGCAATTGTTATGTTGAAGCCTTGGAGACCTGGCATTCCATTTTCTATGTTGGATATGTAGATTTTCTGCTTACTTATTTTTAATGATATTTTAGCTCTGTACTAATCTCTGTTTTTTTGTCCTTCTCCTGGGATGTCCTATTCCAAACCCACAATCATGTGAACTTGGCTTCTTTGAATATTATAAAATTAAATGCAGAGGTTGATGGTTCTGACCCAGATTACCTTTTGGTATCTTATGGATGAATGTTCACTGCCCCTCCCTTGAAGGTATTATTTTTCTTACCACTTTCTATAAAATCACTAGCTTCAGAAACAGCTTCACACCAAGATAAGATTGTAAATATAGGTCACTGACACAGCAGGGACATGCACCGCAATTTGTCCACCAGCTTGGCTCATTTTGTGTTCCAATTTCAGTAAGAGGGTGATGATTCTTTTCTAAGTGGTAATTGCACCTGTGTTACTAAAACCCCTCTGCATGCCTGGAAAAATCATGCTCACCATCAACTTCCAATCATTTCCTACAGTGCTGGACAACAGCTCTTTGAGCTTGCTGCTCGAGCCCCTCATTGAATCCTTGGCTTCTGCAATAGAGGTTGCTGGGAGGCTCACAGAGGCATGCTGGGAGCATCAACAGAAGACCTTGGATAAGAAAGACCAAGACTTTAAATGAATTTGCTGTGTAGCACTAGGGCTTTAGGGAGAATTTCAGTTTTTGCTCAGAAACATCCATGGTTCACTCAGAGTCTGCACAATCTCAGTGAAAGAGGGACTTTAGAATTCCAATTCTAAGATCCATGATAAGGCAGAAGAAAATTCAGAGTTGCAGTTTTTATTTCTCACTAGAGCGAACTCTAACTAGTACAGAAAGAAAAACCTAAAGTCAGGCTGTACATTAATTGGCCTATATGACTGATCTGTCATGGAAAATTATCATGCATCTGTTGAGGTTTGGTGTTTTGTTCATATTGTAATCCTAAATATGGGGCCTCAAGGCCTCTTTGCCTCCAGGACGGAGAATCTTCATATAACCAAGTGACATACCCAAATGACGCCATGTAACCTTGCCCCCAAATTATCCATGATTAGTGAATAAAGGTACTTACAGCCAGTAGCTTGGCAGAAGAGATGTAGTTTGGGTCTTTGCTTCCCAAGCTTCTGGTTGGAGTAGACCACATGGTGAGGGAAGAAGGTTGAGAGAAGAGAAGATGGCATGGGATAAAACATCTTAAAATCATGACCATGACGGCAGGGCAATTGGAGTTAAGAGCAGCATTGATGAAGCATAGTAAGGAATACCTAAGAGATATTGATAGAAATGTAGATTCTACTTGCATAGACGGTATCTGCCCAGTGTCAGTGTTGATAAAAGCTTATTGTAAATAATAAAACTGTATGTCTTTTATACGGAAACTGGATGATCAAAGGAAAAATACAAGTGAATGAGGTTAAATATACTCTACAACAGGCACCTGTGTGCCTTTGTAAAGGGTATATATGTTTTTTGATGTTATTATTGGTTTCAGATAAATCTCAGGCCAAGCCAATTATTGTCTTCTCATCCTTAGTATTCATTCTTTTAAAGCTACAGCATATGCTCTCTATCTCCATATAAGATCATGTCTAGATTCACACCAATGTTCAATGTTTATTGAAAGAATAAAGGAAGAGAAAGTAATGCTATTTTAAGTAAATTTAACTATAAAGTCTAGGTTGGAATAAGCAATTGACAAAGAGATGACATGCAGATAAATCAGAAGGTAAATGGAAATGAGAATGACTAATGATAAACAGACTACAACTTTGAAAAGAAATATTAAATTAAGATAATTTAATAAAAAACATATCAATTCCTTATGGTTTTGATCGTAGCCATTCTGACAGGTATAAGATGAAATCTCAAAGTAGTTTTGATATGATTTTCCCTGATGACTAAGGATGTTGAACATTTATTTAAATATTTCTGAGCCATTTGAGATTTCACTGTTGAGAATTCTGTTTACAACTATGCTCCATTTTTAATTGAATTATTTAGTTAGTGTCTAGTTCCTTGAGTTCTCTCTCTAGTTTGGATATTAGCCCTCTGCCAGATCTGAAGTTGTTGGAAACTTTTTACTATTCTCTTGGCTATTATTTGGTCCTATTGACAGTGTGCTTTGCCTTACAGAATCTTTTCAGCTTCATGAGGTCCCACTTATTAATTGTTGATTTTAGTGTCTTAGTTGTTGGTGTTCTTTTCAGGAATTTGTCTCCTCTATGAGATTAAGTATTTTTGTGTTATGTTGAAATCTTTGATTCACTTGGACTTAAGTTTTGTGTAGTGTAATAGATATAGAACATATTTGCATTCTTTTACATACAGCCATCCAGTAAGCCCAGCACCATTTCTTAATGGCACTTTCTGATTTTCCAATGTGCATTTATGGGTTCCTTCAAAAAAAAAATAATCAGGTATCTATAGGTGTGTAGATTTACTTTTGTGACTTTGATTCTATTCCATTGACCAATCTGTTTTAATGCCAATGCCATTCATTTTTTTTTTTTATTACTGTTGCTCTATGGTACAACATGAAGTCATGGATGGTGATAACTTTGGATGTTTTTAACTATATAGGATTATTTTAGCTATCCTGGGTTTTATTTTAGTTTTAATTTCTCTTTTTCAACATGAAGTTGATTATTGTTTTGGAATTTTGATGGGTATTGGCTTGAATGCATAAATTGCTTTTGGTAAGATGACCATTTTTATTATGTTGATTGCACAAGCATTTTCATTCTGGCAAGGATATGGAACAAGGGGAACACTCCTTCATTGCTGGTGGGAATGTACACTATACAACTACTTGAAAATCAATATGGTAGTTTCTCAGAAAATTGTGAATTGGTCTACTTCAAGACCCAGCTTTCACTCATGGACATATAACTAAAGAACACCTACCACAAGTAAATTTGTTCAACTAGATTCGTAGCAGTTTTATTCATAATAGCCAGAAACTTGAAACAACCTAGATCTCCTTCAACCAAAGAATGTGTTAAAAGATCTGGTACATTTACTCAACAGAGTATCACTCACCTGTTTCAAAAATAACATGCAATTTTCTGGAAAGATAGAGGGAACTAGAAAAAAGTCATCTAGAGTGAGTTAACCCAGACTCAGAAGGGCAAACATTTTATGCATTCATTTTTAAATGATTGTTAGGTATAAAGTAAAGGATAAGCGTTCAATAATCCACAAACCTAGTGAAGCTAAGTAACAAGCAGGGCTTAAGGAAGGACACAAAGATCTTCCTGGGAATAGGAAATAGAATAGATTTTTCAGGTGGACTGGGGGATGGAAGAGCTAAAGTAGGAGGAATCAGGTTGGGGATATGTTGGTAGAGAATGTTGAGAGAAATGAATGGAATTGGGGGACATTTGGAGGCACAGGTAAAAACTTAACATAAGAGAAACTCCAGAGCATCTGAGTGTGACATTAAAGAATACTAGTAATGAGGAACATGAGACTGCCCATCCTCTCTAATCAGGCAAAGCTTCAAGTCCAGGGACTAGAAATTCAAACTAGCCACATATCCTCCAACATTCAGTTTTTTATGCCTGCAGGATGTGTTTTGACTGGAGACTAGCATAATTGTGATCGCAAAGACCAGAGAGACTTCATCCAGCAACTGATAGAAGCAGATGCAGAGTCCCATAGCTAAATATTAAGTGGAGCTTAAGGAACCATATGGAGCAGAGGGAAAAAGAAATAAAGACCCAGAGGAATCAATGATGTCACAAAGAACAGGGCCCATATGATTCACTAACCAGGATTCAAGTGGGTCACAGAGATCAGGGAGCCTATGTGGGAATGACCTAAGTACTCTGCATATATATTATGGTTGTATAGATCAGTGTTTTTGTGGGATTCCCAACAGTGGGAGAATAAGCTATCTCTGACACTTTGACCTGCCTTTTGGACCTCTTTCTTCTTCTGGGTAGCCTCAATCAACATTGATGTAAGAATATATGTCTGGCTTTATTGTAAATTGTCATGCTTTATTTGGTTGATGTCCATAGAAGACCAGGTCTTTTCTGAATGGAGATATGGTCAAGTGAGGGTGATTCCAGAAGAAAGGAGAAAGGAGAGGTCAGAGAAGAGACTTGGGATGGGTAAAAAAGGGGAAACTGCATACCAGATGTAATAAAAAGGGGAACATAAAATATATCAAAATATATAAATTCCTAATGTTTCAGAAACTCAAAGATTAAATTGAATCTGAAGGATCTATAAAAATATAGTGGGAAGAAGAAAAAGGAGAAGGAGAAGGAGAAGAAGGAGAAGAAGAAGAGGAGGAGGAGGAGGAGGACGTCGGGGAGGAGGAGGAGGAGGACGAGGAGGACGAGGAGGACGAGGACGAGGAGGACGAGGACGAGGAGGACGAGGACGAGGAGGACGAGGAGGAAGAACGGGAGGAGGACGAGGAGGACGACGAGGAGGATGAGGATGAGGAGGATGAGGACGAGGATAAGGAGGACGAGGACGAGGATGAGGGGGATCTGACCAATATTTTAAAAGAGTATTAAAGAGAAAATCAGGGATAGGCAAACAGTCAGAGAAATCTCTGTTCTTGCCATTATGTACAATTCCAAATTTATAAAACAAGGAGTCAGTTAAATGATCTGTTGGCTGCAGTTATTTAAAAATTTAGGGAACCTTGTGATTTAAAAAATGTTGAGAAAAGGCAGAACTATGTTTATGGAAATAATTCATAATCCTAGCTAGCCCATATAAACGACACAGAACCCAGGTATTTTATTTATAAACCATAAGCCAAGATTGGGCAAGTTTAAAGCTATATTAACTGATACCCAGGTACCAAGTCCCTTCTTACTTGCTGCTTCTTCAGGCCATGTGCTCATAGTCTGCCTTCTCTCATTGCAGCCTCCTCCACCTCTGTCTGGGAAGATGGGAAAAGACTGATGCATGATACTTTAGCACAGGCAATCAGCCACATGGTATAATGTAGATTAAAATAAATAGTGTAACATGTAATTGCTACTACCCCACTTTAAACTCTAGGTGAACAGTTCTACCAGCCCCCTCTCTTGGATCCGCAGATGAAAGACAGACAGACAGACAGACAGACAGACAGACAGACAGACACACACACACACACACACACACACACACACACACACACTAGCTTATTTTTACATACTTTTTAGCTCAGTGGCCAGACACTACTAAGCCTCCAGGTGATGTGCACCTATCCTCACTCCAAGCTCAACACCTCTAATTCTACTTAGTTGTTGGGTTTGGTTGCTCAGTTATCTTTACTCTTAGCTAAACACTGCAAATCTGCCCTCAGTTTAGTTATGTTTCTAGTCTCCCACATGTTACCCCAGGCCCTGTTGGGGACGTGGTCAATGACCACTCCAGCCTAGATCTCACATGGTTGGTGGCTCATTCTTCCTCTGAAGCGTAGTAAATCCTTTCCTCTCTCCTAGCTTGCCTGCAGGATCCTGGAAGTCCAGCCTATTCCACCCAACCATTAGCAGCTAGCACCTTTATTGATCGATTAGGAACCAATTGGGGAACAGGAACTTCAGTGTTCTCACGCATATCCCTGATCAAAGCATCAGAACCGCCCCTTACAAAATCAGATAATTTAAGTTATGATCTAAGAAGAGAAAAGCCTAGCTATATGTGCAACTTATTTGTAAATACATTTTGAGTTTGAGTCTTATTTCTGGAAGCACTGGTCTGGGAGTAAGAACAAGGTCTTTACTTCGACATATGGTTTCAATGTCTATAAGATCAAATTATTTTTTCAGTCTCTTATTAAACAGAGATCTTTGGGTCTTGGAATCCAATGGGTGATAGAAATAGGTAGATGGAACGTTGGCCAAGATACCTTAATAAAGCAGCTGCACCCATGGTTATGGCAGCCATGTGCCTTGTGATTCTTTGTTTCAGATGTTATACATACAAGTTTCCCAAAGAACAAAGCTTTGGCACCTCACTATGAAAAACATATCATTTGTTCCAAAAGAAATAAGAGGTGAATTTGAACCAAATCTGAGTGGCCATGTACTAGAACACAGATTCAAATTGTCCTTAATGACCAATAATGAAAGCTCCTGAGTGAATAACAAAACAAAACAAACAAATAAAACAACAAAGACACCAAAATCAATGCAGCCCAATGTTCTTATTATGCAGTATTCTATCCTTCTATAAGCACAAGATCAGTTAACCATTCTTCTCAGTATTAAATGTAGACATTAATTCTTCTGAAAATTTGTTCCAGTTTTATGTGGATTCGATGTCTGTGTGTAGTATGGTGTGTATGTATATCTGTGTGTGTGTGTTTACGAGTGCATGAAGACCTGAGGTTGATATCAGGTATCTTTCTTGTTTGCTCTCCACATTTTTCCTACTGAGATACTTGCTGCTCTGAACCCCCAAATTTGATTCATCTGATCTACCTATTAAACTTAACCTAAGGATCCCCTGTCTTCGCCTCCTGAATACTGAGTTGACAAGTGAGTCACTTTTGGGTACTAGTATCTCCACCCTTGGCCTCACAAGCTTGTGCAGTAATGCCTTTATTGACTTGTTTCCCTGTCCTTTCTTCAGACATTATTGTTAGTCACAGGTAAAAAAACTGCTCCTAACTGCTGTGATAAAACACTGACTAAAAGAACTTTGCAAAGAGGAGAGGGGCTTATTCGACTTACAGATTATAGTCCATCATTGAGGGAAGCCAGGACAAGTGTTAAAGGCTTAATTCACAATATCATTTAATATTTATCATGTATGTTTGAAATATTTTTGACTTTTCTCTGTTTGCATGCTCAGATCTCTGTTTACAAAACCAGAAAGGACAAGTTCCTTATGTCTTCCACATCTCTTATTTCCCTTTTGTCCCTGATGATGTCAGCAAAGTCTCCCTTGAAGCAATATCTAGCCTATAACCTGATCTAAGTGAAACACATTAGAATGTTAGCAAGGATGGCATATAATTAACAGTTAACATGCCTGTTATACCCTTGAAGTGACACCATGTGCCTGAGGCCTTGACTGCAACTCTGTGCCTATATTAAGATTGGTTCTTTTAACCTTTTGAACAACAGTTGAGTAGCAAATCACTAATGGTTAAAAAAAAAAAAAAAAAAAAAACTATAAATATTTTGGGTAAAAGCCAAAAATATCAAAGTGTGCTGTGCTGGGCCATAAACTGAAGCCAGCTTTTCTTGTCAGAAATATTTTCATCAAAATATTTAAGCAGCGAAAAGTCATTTAGACTTTTAGCAATTAAAACTATAGGGCCACTTCAAGACAACTTCTAACTAATTTAATAATTAATCAGTTGACTTTTAAGAATATCCACTTTCCAGTGTTTAATCTTATATGGTACATCCAATTTGTATTCCATAGATTTATATTTTTGAAACATAAATTATTTCTAAATTTAACAAAGATTCTGTGAACATTATGATATAACTTTAACTCCATACATACATAGTTTGTCAATATTGTTATCAAAACTCTAATTGTTCTAATTGCTGTGAGGTAATCCTACCTATTAGATGTTTATGCTTTATAATGCTTTCACATGGAACATAGTCTTTTGCACCCTTTCTCCTGTGGCTATATTTTTTAAACTTAGTCTCCTAGGCATAACCTCTGAGATAAAAGCATGTGCACATTTCATTAATTAATTAATTAATTAATTAATTCATTCATTCATACAATAACATTTATTGGGAACGCAGTATATATACTTCGGACACAGTATTGATTCTAGGAGAATAAATTACATGCTCTTTAAGATCATGAAAACAATAGTTCATTTGAGACAACATTGAACATGGTGAGAGTCTGTGTTTCAAAATAAGAATGAACTGTTTCATGTGTTCTTATGGAAAAAAGCTGAACACCATTGAAAAACTGAAGTGAACAGCTGATTTTGATAAAATTGATACAGCATGTTTAGATGGAAGAAAAATCACAAAGGAAGGGTATTAAAGAACTAAACATTTCAGGCTAGGGAGAGAATATATTAATAGTGTTAGCTGGGCTTGGAAGCAATGTGAATCAACATCACTTGAAGTCTTCAAGGCACAGTGGTGGGAAGTGACTTAGAAAAGCAGGAAATGGTACAATAGAGATTTGAGTACTTACCCAACATGGTTCTTATTTGGCACTCACAATAAACCTAGAAAGAATATACTTTAATTCTCCCCATTTTATAATTTAAGGAAATTGATAAGGAAAGGAATAAGAGATCAACTTGCATAGATCAGCATTAAGACATGCCAGAGCATTAACTTTAATGTCAGAGTTTTGTGTCCATTGCATCTGATTGCATTGGCATAAGAGAAGGCAAGAAGTGACCTGTTCATGCAGAGAAGCCAATGCCTAGCACAAACTATATTTTATTCTAATCGCAGTGATAAGAATTAAATCACACTTAGAATTGAAAAAAATTATCAGCCCTTCTGAAGCTTGGTGAACGTTTTAGTTTAAGGAATAGAGAAATTTCTACTGGCTCAATCATCATTGTAAGGCAGCTGAATTGGAATCATGAGAACAAACCCTACACTGGAACAGGAAGACTGTTGAGAAACGACTGATGAGGCACTCAATTTTCTTTCTTTTGATACTGGCTAAGGGAGGTGCAGTGAAACTTAAGGGATTGCTACAGAAAAGACAAGGAATTAGCTTTGTTTCTTTTGTTCACATAATGGAGTTTGTGAAAACATATTTTAAAACTACGAACACTCTCCATGATACTCCCTTTGACTTTCAGGTAGGTATCTGTTCATCAGTGGTGAGCTCTGACTCAGAGTCCTGCTTCTGAGGTCTTTTTGCAAGAGACCCCATTGTATTTCAATTCTACAAACTTTGGTCAAAATTTGGGTTTCATATATCCTTGCATTGCTTAGTCAAGATCTGATAGAATGTCTTATTGGCTCAAGTAAAGGTAAATGCCTAATATTATGTAAATTTAGTCGTTGCTAATGGAAAACATGAAGTGAATTTTATAATGGGTAAGAAGGCTTTTCCTGAAAAATCTTGTGCTAGTGCATCAATTTGCTGTCTTCACTTTTCAAACTGCCACCAGTGTTTGGCACAGATGTCTACATAACATGAGAAGGATTGCAAATGAAAACATTTCTTGAGTTGGATTAGTCATTTGGAAGTACATATAACCTTAACTTATATTCCGTTGGCCAGGACTAACCAAAGTCTCAATCCCAGTGTAAAATGTAAGTTGAAAATAGAGTTGCTGAGTTTGGAAGAGGACTAGAGAGTTGCCTTTAGCCTTTCTACATTTAAGTACTTGTCTGTCCAGTTACTCGCCATGCCTTACTGCCACTTCTTTCCCTGAGGTTTGTTGTATTAGAACATGTCCAAGCCTTAGGAAATAGCTTAGAGTATTTTCTTGTGTGGCAACATTTCAGCTTCTGTTTATATGGTTCTCAT
This sequence comes from Uromys caudimaculatus, assembly GCA_028551405.1. Lineage (NCBI taxonomy): Eukaryota > Metazoa > Chordata > Mammalia > Rodentia > Muridae > Uromys > Uromys caudimaculatus. The sequence continues at coordinate 84,458,572 of CM052711.1, read as the reverse complement.
TAATGCTGTCAGAATAACAGTCTGTCATTGATGTTCTGACATGTTCTTCAGGAAAAAAGGCAGTGCTTTCTGTCAAAGAAGCTCCACTCAGCAGCTTAACTTCTATTATAGCTGAGAGAGCACTCACTGTGCCTCAGAACCACAATCTAAGTCATCTACTTACAATTAGTTTAAGAGCAGATAGAAATTCTGAAAACACTGAAGGAAATATACTATTTCGAAGTAGCATGGTAACTCCTCATACTGGTAATACAGAAGAAAGCAGATATTGTTAATTTTTTAATTTTATGAGTAAAAAATGGATATAGAGATCAAGTTTCATTCAACTAACATTCCTTAGTGCTACAAAGTTTGGGAAGTTCTTGTTTCTAAAGCCCTTGTTGTTCACTATGATCCCACGATTCTTTTCCTTCCAATGCCATCCAAGGATCTATTTCAGTAGAAAGAATGCAAAGAACTAATATAGAGAAGAAAAGTCATTGGCTTATTAAAATAATTTTATTATAAGCATATGAAGGCAATAGGCTTTGATGGTAACTGCCTCTTCACTGTATTTAGGAAATAAAAATTCAAGAAACTACAACTTGTGGTGAAAAACAATTAAAAGCCACACATACACACACATACACACACACATACACAAACACGTGTGTGTGTGTGTGTGTGTGTGTATGTGTATGTGTGTGTACACATATTTAAATATTTATAGTAAATATATATTTGAATATTTATTATTCAACATTTAAACATTGTTATGGTTATTTTAATTATTTACATTTCAAATGTTATCCCCCTTCATGATTTCTCCTCCACAAAACTTCTATGCCACTCCCCTCCCCCTGATTTTCTGAGGGTGCTTCCCTACCCACCCACTCCTACTTTACCACCCTACCATTCCCCTATACTGGGACATCAAGCCTCCACAGGACCAACGGCCTCCCCTCCCATTGATGCCAGATAAATTAAGCCTCTTCTACATATGCAGTTAGAGCCATGGGTCCCTCCATGATTTAGTCCTTGAGAACTCTGTAGGGGTTCTGGTTGGTTGATATTGTTGTTCTTCCTATGGGGATGCAAATCCCTTCAGGTCCTTCAGTCCTTCCCCTAATTCCTCCATCGGGGACTCTGTGCTCTGTCTGACTGTTAGCTTCAAGCATCAGCATCTTTATCAGAAAGGCTATGGCAGAGCCTCTTTGGAGAAAGCTCTATCTCTACTGTCAGCAAGCACTTTTTGGCATAAGCAATAGTACTGGGTTTGGTGGCTGTATACAGGATGGATTCCCAGGTGCAGCAGTCTCTGGATGGCCTTTCCTTCAGACTCTGCTCCATTCTTTGTCCCTGTATTTCTTTTAGACCAGAACATTTTAAAAGTCAGTATTTCTTGCATTTACTTCTCTTTTTATTAGGTTTTCTATCTCAACTGAAATATCTCTCCTATAATACATGTCTTTATGCTAAAATATTTTTTCTGTATTTCAGTTATGTTCTTTTGGTATATTTCATGGAAAGGGAAATGAATCCAAAGTATCTTCTGCCTCTGCCTCTACTTTCTTATTTTCTTTGTATGTGCGAGGGCATGCTTGTATACTTACACATGTATGCATGCATATTTCTGTGATATGTATGATTTGTGAAAACACATGTATGTGGGCTCTCAGAGAAATCGTAGGTTAATATTGAGTGCCTTCCTAGACTATTTTCTACTTTTCACCTTATATTCTAAAGCAGGGTGTACCCTGGAACCTGGTGCTCACTGATTTGAATCTACTTGCTGAACAACATGCTCCACAGATCTGCTGTTTCCGCCTCCAAGTTGTGAAACTACAAACACTTATCTAATTTTCCTGTGTGTGTCAGGATCCCAGGATCCCAGCACCAAACCTCACACTTGAGCTACAAGGTATCTTTTCTCTCACCACAATCCTGAATGTTCAATTCTGATTCTATTCTCATGTGAAATACAACGTTGTCATTTGTTTATATAATTGTTACATGATCAGTAAAGTTTATAGATTTTGCTTATGAGAAAATGTTTTTATTGCTTTCACAATTGAAGGCTGATTTAGCTAATTAAGGAATGCTTTAATTACTCTTTTTCTTTTTAAACACTTAGAGATAACATGCCAAAATTTTTTGGCACTTATTAATCTGGAAAAAATACAAAGGCAGCAATTTTTTTCTGGTTATTCTTTCAATACTTTTTTTTCATCCAAGTATGGTGTAATTTGATCTTTAAAGGGCTAAGTGCTCATCTGCATGCTTAGATTTTACTTACATTACATGCATTTTCAAGATGCTTAAATATATTCTTTTTCATCGTGTTTTTGAAATATCTGTTATCTTTGCATTCTCTTCATTACCTTCTTTTTGTACTATTCTGAAAAAGATAAATGAAATTAAAATTTTTTAAACTGGTTAGATGTTCAAATTGACTTATTGCCTACAGTTCTTCCTTGGCATTGAATTCTGCTAATATTACCCTTTCTCAGCATTTCCTACCTTAAAATAGTTTTGCAAATGTCTTATTTATTCTTTGAGCAATTCATAAATTTATAGAATGTATTTGGGGTTTATGTACACTCAATTCAACCTTCCAGCCTTCCAGTTATAACAAAAACATCCTTCCTTCACTCCTTGTGTTAGTTACTGCTCCATTCCCTTGACCAAGACAACATATAAAAAGACTTTAAATTGTGGACTCATTTTCTGTTCTGAAGCATGATAGCCCTCATTATGGGGAATAAGAAGGCAGGCACAGCAATGGAGAAGATGGAGAAGTAGCCAAGAGCTTTTATAGGCACAAAGCAGAGTGAGTGAAATTGGGTCTAGAATGGTATTTTGAAACCTCAAAGCCTATTGCCTGTGACACATCTCCTCCATACCTCCTAATCCTTCCTACTCAGTCCACCAACGGAAACAAACATTCAAATATATGAGTCCATGGTCTCTTCTTATAGAAACCACCACACACTGAATTCAATCAGTTCTATATGGTAGCATGCTGTGTGACCTTGACTCGCTCTTAGGCAGACCATGTGCAGCTATACACAACTACAGTGAGTTTTGAGTGCAACAACCAAATCATGTCCAGAATACAGCACTTCACAGCACTCCTTGCTCCCCATCCATCTGAATTATATTCTCTATGCAATTTTTTTGACAATGTTTCTTGAGTTTTCAGGAGGATAGTACTACCGATGTACCATTTAGGACTGAGTAGTTAATAGTGACTTAATTCCCAGCACTTGACCAGTTATAATACTGTGCACTAACTGGTGCCCAATGCAGAGGCTTCTCTGGCCAAGGCTGTGAATAGTACCAATTTATAGATTGAAGTGGTATCTCAGTTCCACTGATTGAAATAGTAAAGTTCTCCGATGCCTTGGGATCCTGTGTTCTCTACGTGTGTGTGTGTGTGTGTGTGTGTGTGTGTGTGTGTGTGTGTGTGTGTGTGTGTGTGACAGCAAGTCCTGTGAAGTTTCTCCTTGCAGTTTTATTTGGCCAAGGCAGGCCAGTATAGAAAGGTCTTCAGCAGGCTATTTATTGTTTTTTGGGGTTGTTTCCCAGCAAGTATCTCCCCTAACACAGTAAGTTATTTTTTACAGCAGGAAAAGAGCTTACTGTGGATTATCTGTAGTGCTTGCCCCTCCACATTTCAGTGTTGACATCTCTAGTCTGCTATCTTATAAGAAATCTGTTTCCTACCTTAGTATATCCTATGTTCACCTCAGCTTCTAGTTTTTATAAACTTTTTTGTTGTTGTTGTTTACCAGAAACATTGCTTTTGTGCAATTATTTTCATCCTTTAAGAAGTCTAAAACCATTATTTATATATTGAGATTCTGTTGTTTCTTACCTTTTAGGATAATTTAATCTTTCTTCCTGGTGTGTCTCTACCTAGTCTCCTTTGCTCCTGTTGTATCATTGTTGTTGTTATCTTTGTTTTCTCTTCATCTTGTGGGTCAAAATTGACCATTATCCATCTACTTGTAGCACTGCTTTTTTATCTTATTCTCTGGATATTTCAGTGCTTTGTAAAAATCCTATTTCAAAAACATGGCCAAATAACCATTTAGCATGCACAGCACTTAGCTCATTTTTTATGTCAATTATTTGGATTTTTTAAAGGTGCAAACTCAACTGAACAAAATTGAAGTTGTCAATTTCCATATCCAAAATTTCTTCTTGTATTAGTAAAATAAGGAAGGAGGTAAGGAATCTCCTGGAAGTCATCCTTCTCAGAGTACTTCTTATTCCTACAGGATATAAACCTTGTGATACAAAGAATATTCTTAGGTACCATGTGCCAACATTACGTCTAATGTTTACTTTACAGAAACTGGTTACCTATAAGTTTGATTCTTCAGTAAACAGTGGAAAGAAATTATGGCAAGTGTAAAATAATATCTGTACTCATGAAGAGCAAGACTAGACATAGACTTTATTCTATATTTGTTAGAATACTTCAGTTTCTGTAAGGTAGTAAATCTACAAAGATTAAAATAATAGTGTATGGGACCTCATCAATTGGTTTACACTCATGACCAACCAGATGGGGGAATGAAGTAAGAATCTAGAAGGTGTTATAATACTGTTGTTTTTAAGCTGGATACTTTCTTTTTAAGTTGGGAATATTAGAACACCTTCATGACTTTGTCAGAATCTTCATCTAGGTAGTAGTAACTCAGAATAATTTAGCTGGGATTACTAAATGATGGCCAAATAAAATATTTTGAAAATAATGTTTGGTTTTTTGTTTGTTTTGTTTGTGTGTTTGTTTTGTGTTGGCTTTCCTAAAAAAGTTGCGTTCAGTTACCAGCAACCATATCAGGATTACAACATTCTGAAACACCAGCTTGAAGAGATCTGATGCCCTCTTCTGGCTTCCTAAGTTACCAAGTCACATATTCTTACACAGACACACATACACACAGACACACAGACACACAGACACAGAGACACACACACATATAATTGTAAGTAAATATTTTAAAATATATTCAATACAAAATCTATAAAATACTATGGTCATCTTAATTAAAATGGGGAGATAACAACTATAAGAACTGAGTCATGAGGGAGAAGACTCAATTTAGCCAAAATTTTCTGATGATAATGCCTTTGATAGTAAACAAGTCACCATATCTAAAATGAACTATGTTCATAGGATATTAATTAATGCAAAATTCCTCATGATAACTCTCTCAGTGCCTGGAAAGGGTCCTCTGTAATATCTTCAAAAAAGAAACCCTAAATTTCATTAGGCATACTCTCATTGGCATTTATTCATGTGGTAAGTTTATCAATCAGGGAAGTGTTGACACTTTTGTTTTTAAACTGTATATTTTTAAGCTAAATATTTTAATGATTTGGTCAATAGCATGGGAAATATATCCATTTGCATACCTTCTATACTTTATGAGCTCATGCTATTTGTTTTCTTTCTTGGTCTTAAAATAAATCAGGAAAAATGGCTAGATTTCATTTTTTTAGTATAATAAAATATTTCTTGCCAATGAAAATAAAATAGTTACAAACTTTAGGGAAGATATACTTTGTATTTTAAATTATATTTCAAATCATTAAATATACTGAGTTTTTATTTCAGAATAATGAAATTCAGAAAAATATTATAACACAAATAGTATATAATTGTCCTTTAATATATAGAGAATAATATATCATTTTAGCACAGTCTGAAAATTTATGAAAGAAAGAAAAAATAGAAATATCATAGATTTAATAGACAAAATGAAGTCTAACTTTAAAATTGTTTGCATGTAGCCATAATACTGGATGATGAAATAAAAGGCCATGTCTGATGAGCCACTGGGTACACATAAATTCTGGGTCAAAGTCATGAGAACATGCGCAAGCTTGCTTGGTGTCCTCTGACATCCCACGCTTAGTTTTAAAGCCACAGGAGACCTCCAGTCTCTTACAGCTCTGGAAAGGGACATGCACTCTCAAACTGAGGTTACTGGATACATCTATCCCCAGAATCCCGGTCAGTCAGACATATATATTCCATTAACAAATTTGGCTCTTGTCCCCTGACTCCAATCTCTTCAGTCATTTTATTGTCTTGGCTCATGATAGCCCTTTTGCAAGTGCCAGAAAACTTTGTAGGAACCTGAGAGATATAATACAAATCAAAGGAGTAGAAAGGGATGTGAGTTGCTATGAAGAGCCATGAGCATTGATGGCAATTGTACTGTTTGGTTAAAAGAGAACAAGGATGAGGCTTCAAATGGAGGTAGGAGGGCAAAAGCACCAAAAATAAAACAAAATACTTTTCTATCCATTTAGGTTTCTCCTTGGATAAACCCAGCACTTCACAGTACCTATCAGTGGGCCTTTCCTATTCTCCTCTAGTATATTGCTTTTGCAAAAGTAAGTTCAAATTTCTGAAAAGACCCATTTTAATATTCAATATTGTACATTATACATAAGATTTAAACTTTACTATATTTTATTACCCTGTCCTAGTTTTTTTATTTTAATTTTCTACTTGTTTAGTGTTTAAAATCCTAGTTTTATATGCTATAAAAATAGCACATGAAAATATATTTATTGCCTAGGTCATTATTTCTCTCCTGACTTTGATGGCTATTTATAAGGTAGACAGATAATACTAAACTCTTCTAGTGGAACTGTGTTTATCATAGAAGATGCATTTACATTGTGATTGATCATCAAAGCTAAACACTTAAATGAGAAAAGCACCTCTGTGGAAAATTGTTGAGACTTACACCTTTACAGCTGCAGAGCTTATGAGTGTTCCATGAAGGAAACTCTAATGTGGACAGACCTGAGTCTAACACTAACAGTCAAGGGAGATTTTTTTTAAAAAAAAATGCAGGGACTGCATGCATCCAAAGCCGTGTTCTAGTACAATTTAAACGTGGTATCCTTGGAATGGTTAAACCAAAAGAAATTACTTGTTACAAAGGGAAGAGTAGAGTTGTAGGATCAGTAAAGGTACTGTAACAGAAATCCAATGGGATTGAGTCCAGGAACAATATGAAGATAGTCACATTATTGCAAAATTTTAGGAACTCTGATATCAACTTAAAGAAGAACATATTGAAATAACCAAATTGGAGTACTGTTGCCAGATTTGGTTTGTATTTCTAGTCATTCTGATTCATTACTCTGATTACCATTTGTTGTGATAAGAATTGGTGCACAGATATTTCTCATTATAGACAGCACTGTGGCACTAGGCATGCAGTGATTTTTAGTTCTCTGCACACAGTACAAAATCAGTAGCATATTCACCACAAATCAAATACTTGCTGGCACACTAGATGCTAATATGTTCATGTATTTGTCATACATTTGATTTTTTAGTGGTTCTCTATGTGTTTATTACTATTCATGTGTTTTTATTCAATGGATAAATAACAAACAAAATAAATAAAATTGTATTTTTAATCAAAATATGTATTATATAAAGGTCTAAAACAAGTATGAAAACTTTCCCTAAAGCCTAATTCTCACTAAAACAATAGAAAATTGAAATTGTACCGATTTTACTATACATTAAGATGTCTCATATAGCTCAAACATTAGTTTCAAAATAAAAAATATTTCCAAAATATTTTTTCGTGATTATCCCTCATGGGAAACTACAGATATCTATAACTACAATGCCCATCTTGCCATTTAGCGATACAGTATGAAAAATCTCAAAAACATACCTCTATAAAATGTGAATTATTGTACTTTAAAATTACAAAATTCTGAAATGTTGATGTTTAATTAATGGTATTTAAATATTCTAGCCGGGCAGAGGTGGCGCACGCCTTTAATCCCAGCACTTGGGAGGCAGAGGCAAGTGGATTTCTGAGTTCGAGGCCAGCCTGGTCTACAGAGTGAGTTCCTGGACAGACAGGGCCATACAGAGAAACCCTGTCTTGAAAAACCAAAAAATAAATAAATAAATAAATAAAAATAAAAAACCCACAACAAAACAAAACAAAAAATTCTAATTTTTATTTTCATAGTATGAAATACAAAATTCTAAAACAAAGATTATCTACAGTATTTCATGGCATCATTTTAGAATGAAGGAATCTTTGTCCATTTTGTGCTTTGTTTCCCAGGGAAGTTTGATCTGTATTGACAGGTTCTGTCTACAAAAGTCCTCCAGATGTCTTGCCCTTCCTTGGATGAGCAGTTAATACTGAGATCTTTCAGTAGGAGATGGGTCATTTTCCTTACCCTATGCCTTACTATGTGTTCTCACTGTCATCAAACAATGTCATAGACAGTCTATATTCCAGAAATTTCTACTCTCACATTCTGGAGTCCAGAAGTCCAAGATTGAAGTGCAAAAAGTCAATGTGTGGTGAAGGTCTCCTGGAATTGTACAGGTATAGGGAAGGGGGAATGGGAGTTTGATGGCACCACTAATTCTTCTATAGTGGTCACGAATTATATTTGTGTCCACCATCATCCTACACTATTCATTCTCATGCCATTGAAGGTTCTCACAACATATGTAAGACTAGAATTTGAACAAAAGAATTGGAGAAGGTGTCAAATTATTTTGGTAGGGTAACACTGTCCTTGCTCTCTGCTACTTTTTGACCACATCTTTCCAAGGTTTACGTGAAACTCCTTGTCTATGGATGTCCCTACAATTTAGCTTCCTAGAAATCTAAGTGCTGGGAACAGTTTTTGTGTACTCGGTGTCCTTTCGCTGTGGATGCTCCATTTATTTCAGTGTACACGGTGTCTCTTTCACTTTGGATGCTCAGTTCAGCTCCAAAAAGCCAAACAAATGTTACTACAAAGTCACATTCCAACACGCCAATGGCATATTCCATGTTGCATAGAACTCCTTCAGTTTCACCAGTTATTTGCTTTCTTCCCTAGAGGAGAACTCTGCAAAGTGATATTCCACTTTGGAATAGGCTGGAGATGTTCAACTTCATATTTTAATTGATGAATTCATTGCTCATTTGCACTAATTAGCGGACTGATTATTTGACTCAACAGGTATCAGAGAAGAAAACTATCATTACCTGCAAATTTTCCATGTATGATTTAATTTATTTCCAATAATTATCTATACCTGAAATTTTGGAAATCATAACTAAATATACTATAAAAATGAAAAGATAAAACATATATTTATAGAACTTTCTTGAAATGACCTGAATCAAGAAAGTATAATTATCCAACATACATAAGGAACTACTAATGATTAATGAGCATGAGAAAGAATTCAGTAGTAAAATGGACCAAGATATTATTATTGTTTCAGTAACTGCTTGCTCAGTTTATTCATTCTGTTGCTGCTGCTGCTGTTGGTTGTTTCTCTAACATCAGACCACTAGACCAGTGTTTCTACACTTCCATCTCTGTCTATGAACTGGCAGCTTTCCATGAACCATCCAAGTTTCAGAACTAGATCTGGAATGATGATTTAGCCTGTGGACAGAGCAACTATAAGATTGTCTGTCAGTTACCCATGTGAGAAACAGCAGCTGCAAAACTACTCAGTCTCAAGGACCAAGCAACTACCAGATTCTCAGCCACTCTGCTGTGATTCATATTATTTTCTATTTTAACACAGATTGACTCTGTATGTATGGTGTGTGTGTGTGTGTGTGTGTGTGTGTGTGTGTGTGTGTGTGTGTGTGTGTGATACTTCATTACTCATCACTTGTTCGCTCTAACAGAATAGAAAATTCACATGGCAGAGAGTATAAATGAGGTTGGGTGTGTGTATTTTGGATAGATATAGACTAGAGGGCAGAGTGAATATTTCCATCCTATAACAGAGCAATTCCCAGGACATTTAATAAATAAACAGACCATAAAAAAAATGATATGCAGTTTTAAAAGTAAAGGAATTACTATAATATCACTTTAAAATACAAGATGAGAGAACTATGAAGTTGTCACAATCAAGTGTGAATGATAATAAAAACTGGACTAATGCCATTTCCAGGAATGTTAATTACTTCTCAAGAGAAAGGAGAAAGATGGAATTAGATAGCATTCACAACAGTTCTGGCGGTAATCTTAGGATTTTGTTTTTTAAAAAATGTATATATAAAAACCCTTCAATGTGCCAATATTTATTAATTCTACAAGACATAAAAATGGATACTATCTTCATATTTTATATGTTGTTTTTGAATGTTACTAGGATTTTACGACTTATGCTTACCTTGACTTGTATATCAAGTCCCTACAAACATTGATGGCCCAAGTTAAACTACTGATACATGCATAAGCTGGATGTAATTTTAAAACTTTTATAGTAATTTTTCTGTGATTTTAAATATAACACTTAGTATGCTGTTACATATAAATAAATCTTTGAACAAGCAAACAAAGAAATAAATAAATAGAAATGTTTTAAGCACATTTGAGTAACTATAGATAATAATTTGGTATATATTTCACAAAATCTTTAATGAAAACTTTTCATTGTTTTCATCAAGAAGGAACAATTAACACATAGGTGTATACTATGATATAAACAATTCAAATGTATTAAAACATCACAAGGTAGCCTATAGAGACTGTTCACGTATAATCCTCATAGTGGAGGATAAGGCAAAGGATTGTTACAAGTTTAAGGTCAATATACATGTATATTATTTGGGCATACACACACTAGTATGTGTGCATACACTTACACACACACAAACACACACACACACACACACACACACACACACACACACACACACACACACATTTTATGTGTCAAATGTGTCAATTAAAAAAGAGACAAGTAAATCATACAGACCATATGGAGTTGCTTGTCTTGTCCATTACTTTTGAGTTGAGCAATGGGACTCTTATATTATTCTGTGCATTTGTGTGCTCTCAGCTCTAATTTGCTATTCTGCTAAAAGGTACAATAAATCATTGGGGACAAAGCTTATGGTAGTCATATAGTTTTGGAAAAAGAGATGGCCTCTGTGTATCTCCTAAACCATATGGGATGTTTTCTGGGATTTGTGCTTTTACCAATGTCTTCTCTCATTATTTACAATGGGTGGTTTTGTCTATTACTCCATTCTGGAACTCCAAAGTACATGAACAGGAACTAGTTATTTATGGCACTAATAAACTTACACAAGGATACTTGGTTTGAATGACTTCTTACTCTCAGAAAGATACCCAGATGTGGCCAGAAGCAGACCTTTTTTCCCAGACTTTTACACCAAATATTCCTAAGTCATATTTATATTCCTAGATTGTTACACAACCTGAAAGAGAGAATTCATGTTGCCTTTATCAGGTTAGAATTTTCTGTAAATACTGAAGGTTTGATTTGCTTTAAGTTTTTTTTTTCTTTTTACAGGTTTAACTAATAAGGGTTTTATGTTTATTTTAATCAATCTACCTAGATAATTTATGCTTTCTTGGACACAAGAAAGCAAAAGTCAAGTTATTAAACACGATGTGAAGACATATAAATGCAGTTATGCTCTCTTAGATTGTCATGCCACATGGATTAGCAAAACAACAACCTTGGCCTTTCATCCATATCTATAATCAGATGTATCACTTATTTGGGCATGACAAATAGGAAAGCTCTAGGTATTAAAAAGAAAAGAAAAATGTAAAATAAATTTGTTTATCTGATAAATATCAAGCAGAAATTTTACAGTCTTGATAGTGTACCATCCTAAGAAACAGATGTAGGATGTATTAGAATTAAAAAATTAAACCACTGAAATTTGTGTGCCTTTTCCAGAGGTTTCTTCTGTTCCTCATGTAGCTTCTTCACTAAGCCTGAGCTCCCACATCTTTCTCTGAATGATAGTCCAACAAGTCTCCTTTATTCTCCCCAGTTGTGTCTTCTCCAACTCACACGAAACTATCCTAGGCTCCATATCTACTACCCTGGCTTTGTCTGTCTACCTCATCTACATGAAATCTAACTGTATGTTTCCACAATGGTATCTGCCACCACCCACTGGTCCCTCTCATGGGCCATCAAACCACTCAATCCAGCCAGATTTTTCCTATCCTTCTCCAGAGTTTAGACCCTTCCCTATCCATACTTTCTTCCCACTCCAGCAGATATAGTCCAAGTTATCCATCCAGTTCCTTATTCTAGTCTAGACATCCCTACTTATGACACAATCTATGACTAATATTTTGCTAGGGCCTGCTCTACCTGCGACCACCATGATGCATGCACTAAAGCTAAGTTCTCCACCCATCCAGACCTGTCACACCCTTTTCTAAGTTCTATCCTAGTGAGTTTTCTTGACTCTTCTCATCTATTCATCATCCTCAACCTTCCAGATCCATCCAAGTTTCCACATACAGTATTCTTGCCTACTCTGCCCAACACTGTCTGTACCACAAAGAATTAATCTTCTGTCAGAACTTTTCCTTCCTACCCATAAACCCATAGACTCTTCTGTGAAAAATCCCAACCTTTCTACACAGTCATACTTATCCCCATACCCCAGGTTTAGATGAGTTAGGAATATCCTAACATCAGCCCAGTCTGCCTTGTCAACCTGACTTCATTCCATTCCACACAAACCACAAAAAGCTCTGACTCCAACCTACCAAAACATCTTCTCTTTGGTTCTCTATCCATATAAGACTTAGACCTAACAAAGGAAGTCTAAGATAACCAGATCTCATTGCAAAAAAATTCAAACAGTGTGAAAGAACAAAGAAGTATCTTTCTAAAACTTACCAGTCCTGTAGAAATATTTTCCAGGGAGAATTATCTAAATGAACCCAGAACAAAGAATTTAAAAGGACAATACTAAACTTCATCAAAGAACTCAAAGTGTTTAAAAAGTACACAAAGAAACAGCACAATAAAATAAAGGAGAAAGAACTTTGGGAGAATAAACACCATAGAGATGATCAAGAAAACACAATAATATTGCTGATGGAAATGAAAAAGACAATACACGACTTAATCAAATAAAATAAGAATGGTTAAAGGAGACTAAACTAAAATGAAGATCCAATGGAAAGACCCAATAAAGTAGCTAGTAAACACAAATTTCCCTACTCAGCAACTTGAATAAATGTCAGTTGTGCTAAAACTCAGTTTCCAAGTTTACTTTTTAAAGATTTATTTGTATCATTTTATTCATGTATATGTCTCTGTGTACATGTCACATGCATGCAGGATTCTGAGGTGATCAGAAAAGAGCATCAGTTACCCTGGAGTGCTGTTACAGGTGCTTGTGATCCATCTGATACAGATTCTTGGAACTAAACTCAAGTCCTTTGAAAGAGTGACAAGTCAGAAAGCTCTCTTAAACTCGGAGATATGTCTCTTACCTCAAATTTTATACTTTGGCTCTTTAAAGTCTGTCTTTAATTTGAAACATCACAGCTTTTACTTATTGCACCCAAACATGAAAAAGGAATAGCCATCAACACAAATATTGTTTTGGACAAACAAACTAGGATTATTGATCATGTCTAGCACATTGACAAAGAGTCTGGCAACATGTTTTGTGACTTTTATTGTCACAGAAAGGGAGGCCTTTGATGGGAGAGAAACTAAACTCAACTACTATGAAATAAAGATGGTACTATCTGGATACTATGTTTTCAAGGAGAAATTATCTATTTAGTGGTATTTATGGTTTGGTTTAACTAGAAAGATGGTTTTTATAATGGTTGTAAACTCGTTCATTTCTCCACCATTGTATTCTTGAGACCATTATATTCTGGTACCTAGTACAAATTTCACAATTACTTCTTTAGGCACATTCACAGTGATTTCCTCAGCTACTGCTATGTATATAAAGACAAGATGACATGGAGTTAGAGCACTCTATGGTTTCAAAGGATTGAGCATGGAAGTTATATAAAGGTCTCCAAACTGGAGCTGAACACCCAGTACATTGCAAGTAAATATTCCTGAAGCAAATGAATGAGTCAAACACATATAAGTAATATTCTAATAAGACTTCCTTAGGTTTAACATCCAGAGTATTTGAATATATCTGCATAATAAATGCATCAGCATATTATGTGCCATATTTTCTCAGAAATTGCATATTTGATTTGACCACTGTTGCTAATAAAAATGACCTTCGAGGAAATGATTTGCATAGCATGCTCCCAGGACTCATTTGCTTTGTGAGAGAATTAATCCAGCATGATATCAAATTATACATTTTTATACATTAATGCAAGTAATTTAGATATTTCAGATATAGCACAAAGCTCTTGCAGATTAAACAAAATATGACTTTTCATCTACACACAAGCAAACGGTCTCTTAATAACACAATTATCTTTGGCTGATCAATTCTGGGAATTTATCTCCTTTTTACCTCTCATTTGCATTATATGAGCTACTTCTCACCTCATAGTACTTTAATTTTTAAGGAACAAAGTGCTACTCTTTTTCCTAAGTGACATTTTGCCTTTTAGCAATTGATTATGAGCACATAACGAATCTTGAGCTCTCAGTATTGATAGAAAATTAACCAGGCCTATTAAGTTCTATCTATGGGTTTCTTATTATATCTACATGTTTAATATTTTAATTTTTATTATTTTTGAATTATGTACAATTGGTGTTTGTGTTTGGGGGAAGGGGGTAAGGGCAGAGGAATACAAACTGTCACATCCTTTGAGTGACTGGACTCAAACTTAGGTCCCCTATAAGAACAGTACCTACCCTTAAGCACTGATCCATCTCTCCAGCTACTGTACCTTCACTTCAAGAACTATATCATTTCCATTTTCCTACAAAAATATTTAAACACTCATATGAAATCTAAAATTCCCTATTCAAATTGTTGAATGGTATCAAGTGGCACTCCACATTACGTTTGCCTTTTGAAAATTCTATTTATATCACCTTTGGAAAGGCAAGAAATGGGTGTGCTATCTACCCCTGCCTGAGCTCCACTTCTAGTGCTTCTGGGGGAAATGTTAGTAAGATATGAGTTGAGTTCTTTTCACTGTTTGTGGATCCTAAATGTAATTCTGATTGATATGATAGAAAAAATCCGGTCTACCTTTTATTACAAACCATATTTATTAGAACAACATGTCTGATCACATCATATAAATGGCAATTAAAAGCTGTAGTCATGGCAGAAAAGAAGGCTCAGTGGCAAAGATTACTTGTTATACAAGTTCCAGGGCCTAAAATTGGATCTCAGTACACATATACATACAGCCTGGGGCCATCTCTCACATGTCTGTAACATGGTATTAAACAGGAGGATAAAGAGACCTTGCTGTATACAATGTGGTTGTAAAGCATGAATTCCAGATTCAATGAGAGATCGTGCTTCAAAGTTCAGAACATATATGTGGCAGAGAAGGGCCTTCTTGGCCATCAGGGGGAGGAGCGGCCCTTGGGCCGGAGGGTGTTAGAGGCCCCAGTAAAGGAGAGTGTCAAGATGGGAATATGGGAGTGGGTGGGCAGGTGGATGGGAAGTGGAATACCCTCATAGAGGTGGGGAAGGAGGAGGGGTTAGGGGGTTTCCAAAGAGGAGACCTAGAAAGGGGGAAACATTGGAAATGTAAATAAAGTATCAAAAAATATAAATAAATAAATAAATAAATAAATAAATAAATAAATAAATAAATAAGTATTTTTCACAAACCTAAAAATAAAGTTCCAGTTGGATCATTAAAAAAAAAAAGAGCAGAGGGCCCCACAGCTAATCAGCGCCAGGACAAAGATCCCTCTCAGGACATCGCAAGACCCAGCAGAGGGCCAAAGACATGCCCCACAGCTCACCAGGTACTGCCCCAAACCCGCGAGATTCAGGGACCGAGGTAGGCGGGCCTAAAAACCCCCCTGGATCCCAAAAGCGGGCGCCTGTGGCAGGAAACTTCTGCCTGGGACACTAGGATTCCATAGACAGGCAGCTCCGGGAGACAATCCTCTCTCTCCCAGGAACGCAGAAAAGCTCATAGCAGGG
>CM052711.1:84425476-84442158 GCA_028551405.1 Uromys caudimaculatus | reverse complement strand
AAAAAAAAAAAAAAAAAAAAAAAAAAAGAATGAAAAAAAAAAAAAGAGCAATAAGACACAGAGTAACAGAGGGCACCAGCCACATTCCAGTAGCCTTGATGTGCCTATCACTATGTGCATTCTCATACGTCACACACATATACACCTTGTATATGCACACACAATTACGTCACACACAAAATTAAAATAAATGAATAAAATAAAATCGTCCAGGCACATGTAGCAGAATTTATAGTCCTGCTATAAAATTTCAGCAATTTTCTGTTGCTTTGTACTAAAACAAAACACACTGTTAAATATTGTAAAGACAGTATTGTATGTTGCAGAACCAATGGAAGACAGAGGAAATCATTTGTGGTTATAAAACAGACTATTTCTAAGTCTCTTCTTTCTACTGAAAGAAAATTGAACACTTCCACTTGAAGAATAAGTTGTGTTAAAGTTGAAAGTCGGCCTTTCCTACAAGCCGGTTTGCTTTATCATGGCAACTTCATTGCAAAGTGTTCCCCGATGCTATGAGGACAGTGCACAGGCTTATTCAGTGCACAGGCTTTCAACCCAGACAGGCTCTGGCTCCTCCATTTCTTCTGTAAGTGATTTACTCCTTCATTTATGTTTACAAACAAATCTATAGTTACTTTTTAATGATTGACTAACAAAGACATTTGAAACTCTGCTTTACTGAAGAAAACAAAGCAATGGTATATCTTGGCTGTAGATTAAACAGAAAGGATGGCATTAGACAACTGGCAATTTGTGTTAAAAACAAAGGAACTAAGGTTTATTCACAGTTAAAAGATATAGAACCAGTGGTTGAAAGCATGCTTTCTGCTTCCAAGGAATATTAACCTTAAGGTTAAATATGTCTGAAAAACAACCTTAGTTCAACTCAAGAAGTTTACTGTAATAAACTTGACTTATTTCAGGTGATTAGTATACCCTATGTGATGCCTGATAGTTTTGACTCTCTGGATAAAATTTCTATTTAGAAACTTATGGACATAAATATAACATGTTTATAATTCTAGTTGTATAGGCCATGGTTTCAATGACATTTTTCCCATGAAAACCAGTGATAAGGCAGGGACTTTGAGAGAAGTCTGGACCTTCAAGGAGTAATGAGTCAACAGCTGTTAATGTTTTTGTTTAGAAAGAAGGTTAATTAGGTGACAACTTATTTAGTTCTTATGGAAATTTGTGGGAGCTAAGAGGGAACTGATATTAAGAAGGCCTGACACTTCTTCTACCTTTTCATGTACATGTTCTGTCCACGTGGGTATACTTCTTCCCACTTCTTTGAGATTCTATGAAACAACAGAAAGACCTAAGTATTAGCCAACAAGATTGGACTTCCAGAACTCTGAGTCAAATATATCACACTCCTTTGCTAATAACCTACATTTGGTTATTTTTCTTTTGCAAATAAAATACTAGTAAAAGTATGATAGAAATATTATCTACTTCCAACCATTAGTTTCTTTTTTCTGCTTATTTCAGAGTCTTTTATTCCTGAGAATGTGTAGACGAATATATGCAGCATTTTTAGGAGGACATAATGAGCAAGTCTATGAGCAATCTGATTGCCTGTAGAGTTTTACAATCATCTCTAAGGGAAAGATAACGCCACAGGCTTAAAGTCAAGCCTCGAATCAATCTGAGAGATTTATTCTATTGAGAAAAATTCTGCTTTATGTTGCCTTTTAATAAAATTAATCTTTATAATTTGTATTTGAGTTCAGTATAAGACCTCAATTTTGGATTCTAACAGAAGATAAAAGTTTCAGTGAACAGTAAATCACTATTAATTTGCTGTTATACTTATGTAAGGTGGGCATTACCTAGGAAAAAATACAAAAATTGAATATTTGCCATGCTAAGGAATTCTGAAACTCCAAATCATTAAAAGTAAAAGTATACTGAAACTTAAAACTAAGAAAAGAAGGTGTGACTCTTACTACTTTAGACATGACTTTAAAGAATGAAGTTGAGGAAAGCTCTTTTTGTATCAAAATTACTTGTGCTTTAGTGCAAGAATGGCTGTGTAAGGACTCTAATTTGTGTCTTATCTTGAAATTTGAGATACAATTTCTTCTGCATCTAGTTGCTTCTTTCATAAGAAAACTCAAGTAGAGAGATGTGGGGTTATGTTTGAAATGGAATAAAAGATATATATATATATATATATATATATATATATATATATATATATATATATATATATTTTTTTTTTTTTTTTACTTCTCCAAGACAGTCAATAATTTTGCTTTGAAAATGTTTGGAATATAAAAAAGTGGACTTTGTTGATTTGTAGTGCAGGATAATTCACAGTCTCTTGCATTCCATATTGGTCTTGAACTTGTAAAACAAGAAAGTATGACACTGAACTTCTGTTTCCACGAGTACTGCAACCACATCTTTGTACCACTACACTTAATTGAACTATTTATAAATAGCAACATTTTCTCACACAAATAGGCTTTTTCCTTTCATTAAATAATGTAAAGCAAGAGTTTCTTACTCAGACACATAGCACAGGACTTCAACTCAACTTCTATTCTCCAGGATCTCTACCAGACATTGGATTAAACACAGGTTTGAAACCCCTGCCTATGACTTATGTCAACCACCAATATTTCTATCACATTTCTTTTCCTTTGTGTTACCTGAAAATACCTAGAAACACCTTCTGTCTGGGATCTCTAGCAGACACATAGGATCTGGACACAAGTAGGCAATTTCTACTTTTTAAATAATGATTTAATCTCAATTGGGGGTTTCCACAGGACCTTGAGCATTCAGTTCCCAGATAAAAGACATAAAACCTTTATGTTTTTGATAAGCCTTTGAAGGAGTACAACTGAGCAGATACCAATCCTCTATGGCTATTTTGTCTACTTCCCTGCCAATAACTCCATGATATGACTTGTCATATTCCATTGGAGACACTCTTATTTCGACTGGCCAGACCTCCTGGCCACTTCTCAGGATCTCTTACCCCATGGTGTCTTCTCTCTTTCCACCTTCTCCCTCTTTCCTCATGGTCCTCCTTAGACCCAAGGCCATGAACCAAAACTCCATGTACTTCTCTTCTGCCGAGCTACCAGCTATAGGCTGTCAGAATCTTTATTCAACCAATAGTTCTAAGTTAAGGAGCAAGGTCACGTTGCAGAACTGGGTATACCTGAGGATTCTCTCAACCATGAGGGCAACTAGCCCTTGAGGGTCTAGTGTTAAGCATTACAATACATAGCAACGGACAAAACCTCAACATTTTACTGCCCTACCTGCCATCCAACACAGTTTATCCAATCTCATCCCCAGATCTGTAACAGATAGCTTGCAGGGTCCTGTCTTCCCACCTACATCACTTCCCTGGGGACTCTACCAAGTGATGTGAATAAGCCGGCCATACTCCTTCCTCCCATCCCTCTGTGTCAGCTGATAACCTGCAAATAGTCTCTCATTTTTAGACCCTAAGTAGTCAGAGTGGGCTGGGAATCAGGCAGGCAACACTTTCATTCATGACCACTATTAAAACTGTTTCAGTCTCAACCTCAATCCTGTAGCAGCTGGCTTACAGAATTCTCTTCTCTCATCCTAACTCTACTCGCTGGGGGCTCTGGCAAACTTGGGATGGAACCCAGATTTTGTCCCCCATATGAATTTTTTCAACCCTCCTCACCCCTTTCTCAGCCTCCAATACCTAGAAACATTTTCTTTCTAGGAATCACCATTGTCACAGGGAACTATGTAGGCAGTAGAAAGATTGTAAGCTCAGTTGAGATGGAAGACACCAAGGAAATAGAGCCTTCTAGACACAACAGCACTGAAGCACATATGAACTCAGCACATGGCACCATGCACAGGGACTGCACAGGTCTAAATTAGGTAAGGCCCTAGCACTGAGATGAGAAGTAAACATGAATTCCAATCCCTAACCCAGCAGCTATTTTTAATGGGCAACTATACTTGAACTAAAAATTACTATTTTTCAACGGAGTCTCAGTGGGCATACACAAAACACAAAGGAGTTCCCACATATAGCTGTAGATGACCAAAACAAAATGGACTCAATGGTATATTTTTTGTCTTTAATACTTTATTTGAATATTTTTTTACCATAATTATCATGTTTATCTATTAGAATTTCCAATTTTGTGTTTTAATGAGCTTCTCTCTCTCCCTCTTCTCTCTCTCTCTCTCTCTCTCTCTCTCTCTCTCTCTCTCTCTCTCTCTGTGTATCTATGATGTATATGTTTCTTGTACTTTGTAATTCTTTCTCTACTTGTTTTGTTTTGTTCTGGTTTGTTTGCTTTTTATTGGGCTGTATGTTTTATAAAGAAAGTGGGAATGAAGGCTTGGAGTTTGATAGGTAGGAAGATGGGGAGAACCTGGAAGGAGACAATGGAGTAGAATCTGTGAAAAGAATATAAAGTATTTGTGTGTGTGTGTGTGTGTGTGTGTGTGTGTGTGTGCGTGTGTTTGTGTGTATGTGTGTGTGTGTGTGTTTATGTGTGTGTGTGTGTGTGTGTGTGTGTGTGTGTGTGAAGGTGAAATAGCCAATTAGATAATAATGCGTGACTGATGTCAAACCTTACAACCTAAACAAACTGATTTACATTTCTAGGTCCCATAACGTAAAAAATAAAAGAATTCCAGCAAGACTTCCTCTGACATAGAAGCCCAAGAAACACCCTTCCACACACAAACACTGCAGTACATATGTGTCCATTTCCCCATTTAAATAAAAGTGAAAATGTTAAGAAAAATAAAAATAAAAATACCACTGGGTAGGTATTTGTTTTTCACAATAAGGGCTGCCATTGGACTCTGGGATTCAGGGGCTAACATACTAACAACCGGAGATAGAAGTGCTTAAATGATGCTCTTTAAATTTGTTATGTACAGATGGGGCTCAGGTGAATAAAAGTCATAATTTTGTAGAAGCATGAATCCAACATTCACAGTTTATTCTTTTACTGAGTGTTTTTCCAGCATATCTTCTCATATTCTGTGGACACTTTAGAAGCACAAGCAATCTTGAAGATATGACTCCTCAGAACTACATGGTGGGTGCAGCTCCTGTTTTTTCTGCATTCTATTTCCATCATGGCTCCTCTTTCTTTCTGAAATTAGACATGTTCCGCATGAAAACAAACAAACAAACAAACAAAAACAAAACAAACAAACAAAAAACCAAACCGGTATTTCCAGATAAGAAAGTCACAGTGTGGAACACTAGCCAAAGATGGTCACATTAGCCTCGAAAGGAATACAAAAACCCTCTAGACTTGAAGTCTCCCATCCCCAGGCAACACAACAGCACAGATTTCCGCACACAGTTCATGACTTTGCTTATCACAAGCTTCTCATGGCCAATCCCATCTTCCCTTTGAAAGATGTGAGGGTCAGGTTTGACACGCTGTCTTCTGCCTACTACATAGACAAATAAAGGGAGTCAAGTGCAAAGGTAGAAGTTTGTTTCCCATATTTAATGAAACTATACCAAGCTTATCAATGAACTTTGCTATGTACTCTGTAACCAAACTGGTTTAAGCAGTAAGTCAAACAAAACGGATTAAATGGCAAATGGACTTACATAGACTATGTTGCCTGGGAGCCTTCCATAAAATAAAACATACAGGGGTCTTAAGTAAAACTGCATGAATGGCACAGGGCAGTAAGAAACAATGTATATTGTCAGAGTTCTTCAGAATGTCATCATCTGCAGGTCTGCAGTTACTGTGTTTGATTTAAAGGGGGTCCTTTCTGGCTATGTCTTCTTATAAGAGCACCACTTCTCAGTAATTAGGGCAAACTCATCTGACATCAGTTCATCTTTTTAGTCAATTTAAATGTTCTCTTTCCACATTCAGCCCTGGTTAACATTTTAGCAGAAGAATATGGAAATAAGTATTATCATCACATGTACTTTCTGGAGTATCCGCAACTGATTACTAAGCAGTAGGGATCTTAAAATAACTTGAGCTGTGTGCAGGGTGACAAATATGAATCTATTTGCATTCTTATATATGTGGACATCCAATTAGACCTGCACCGTCTGTTAAAGATGCTCTCTTTTTTCTATTATGTGGTTTTGACTTCTCTGTCAAAAACCAAGTGTCCATAGGTGTGTGCATTTGGTCTTCAGTTCAATTCCCTTGAGAAATGTGATGGTTTTGGTACCAACACCATGTAGATTTTTATCACTATTCTTTAGTACTCCTTGAGGTCACTGATGGTGATTTTTTGCAAAGTTCTGTTATTGTTCAGGATTGTTTGGAGTATCCTGGGTTTTTTCTATTCCCATATAGAGTTGTGAATTGCTTTTTCAAGGTCCATAAAAAAATTGTGTTGTTTCTGACAGATATTGTGTTGAATCTGTAGATTGCCTTTGATAAGATAGCCATATACATTACGGAAATCCCACCTATCCATGAGCATGGGAGATCTTTCCATCTTCTGATATCTTCTTCAATATTTAGCTTCAGGGATTTGTAGTTCTTGTCATACAGATCTTTCACTTGCTTGGATTGAGTTATACCAAGATATTTTAGATTATCCATGGCTACTGTAAATGGTGTTGCTTCCCTAATTTCTTTCTTGGCCCATTTATCATTTGTATAAATTGGGGTAATTGGTTTCCTTGAGATAATTTTATATCTGGCACTTTGCTGAATGTGTTTGTCAGATGTAGGATTTCTCTGGTAGAATTTAGGGATCACTTATATATAAAATCCTATCATCCACAAATAGTGATACTTTGACTTCTTCCTTTCTAATTTGTATCCCCTTGATCTCCTCTAGTTGTCTTATTGCTCTGCCTAGAATTTCAAGTACTATATTGACTAGATAGATAGGAAGCAGGAAGTCTTTTCTTAACCATGATTTTAGTGGAAATGCTTTAAGTTTATCTCCATTTCATTTGATGTTTGCTATTGGCTTTCTATATATTGTTATGACATGCTTAGGCATGTACCCTATGTTTCTGATTCCTCTAATACCTTTAACCTGAAAAGGAGTTTGGATTTTATCAAAGGTCTTTTCATCATCTAGTAAGATAATCATACTTTTTTTTTCTTTTACTTTGTTGCTATGGTAGATTGTGTTGATGGTTTTCCCACATATTAGACCATCCCTGCATTCCTGCAACAATAGCTACTTGATCTTAATGGTTGATGATTTCGATGTATTCCTGGATTCAGTATGTGAGTATTTTCTAGAGTATTTTTGCATCACTGTTCATAAGATAAATCAATCTGAAATTCTCTTTCTTTGTTGAGTCTCTATATGGTTTAGGTATTAAAGTGACTATGGCCTCATAGGGATGAGTTTGGCAGTGCCCATTCTGTGTTTGGCAGTGTTCATTCTGTTTTTATTTTGTGGACTAGTTTGAGGAGTATTGGTATTAGCTCATCTTTGAAAGTCTGGTATAATTCTGCGATAAATTCATCCAGCCCTGGACTTTTTTGGTTGGGAGACTTTTAATGACTGCTTCTATTTCTTTAAGTGTTATGGGGCTATTTAAATAGTTTACCAGATCTTGATTTAACTGTCTATAAAATTGTCCATTTTGTTAAGATTTTCCAATTTTATGGAGTAAGACTTAATGATTCTTTGAATTTCCTTAGTGTTACTTGTTGTGTCTCCATTTTCATCACTGATTTTGTTTATTTGGATACTGTCTATCTGTTGGTTAGCTTGGCTAAGTGTTTGTTTATCTTGATGATTTTCTCAAAGAACTAGCTCTTGGTTTCGTTGATTCTTCGTATTGTTCTCTTTGTTTCTCACTGATTGATTTCATCCCTGATTTTGATTATATACTGCCTTGTACTATTCTTTGGAGTGCTTACTATTTTTCTCTAGAGCTTTCATGTGTCCTTGTAAATTGCTGATATGAGAATTTTCTAATTTCTTAATGTAGGCCTGTGTTGCTAGTAAATTTCCTCTTAGCATTGCTTTCATCATGCTTCATAAATTCAGGTATGTTGTGCCCTTCATTTTAATTGAATTCTAGAAAGTCTTTAAATTCTTTATTTCTTCCCTGAACCAGAGATCATTCAGTAGAGAATTCTTCAATTTCCATGACTGTGTAGGCTTTCTAGTGTTTCTGATACTGTTGAAGTCTAGCCTTAATCCACATTTGTCTGATCAAATACAAGGCATTATTTAAACTTACTTGTATTTGTTGCATCTTGACTTTGTGAATGAATACATGGTCAATTTTGGAGAAGGATCCATGAGGTGCTGAGGAAAAGGTATATTCTTTTGTGTTTGGTTGAAATATTCTAGAGATGTCTGTTAGGTCCATTTGATTCATACTGAATGGTAGTTTCAATATTTCTTTGTTTAGTTTTTGTCTGACTGACCTGTCAATTGGTTGAATGTGGGGTATTGAAGTCTACCACTATTAAAGTGTAGAGTTCAACGTGTGCATTAAGCTTCAGAAATGTATCTTTTATGAATGTGGGTGCCGTTGTGGTTGAGGCAAAGATGTTCAGAACTGAAATATCATCTTGATAGTTTTTTCCTTTGATGAAGTGTCCTTCCCTGTCTCTTTTGATTAATTTAGGTTGAAAATCTAATTTATTAGATATTAGAATGATTACTCCAGCTTTCTCCCTGGGTTGTTTGCTTGAAAAAAATTTACAACCATTCACTGTGAGGCAATGTGTATCTTCTGACTAAGATGTGTTTGTTGTATGCAGCAGAATGATAGACACTGTTTTCCCATCCATTCTGTAAGCCTGTCATTTCATTAGGGAATTGAGTCCATTGATATTTAGTGGCATTAATGACCAATGATTGTTATTTCCTGTTATTTTGATGTTTTTGGTGTTAGTTCTCCATGTGTGTATATTTCCCTGTTTTTGCTGATATAGAATCATTTATTTGCTGTGTATTTTTGGATATAGTTATTCCTCTTGAGTTGGAGTTTTCCTTATAGTATTTTCTATAGGACCAGATTTATGGATAGATATTGTTTGAATTTGTTGAATTGTAGAATTGTTTGATTTGTCCTGAAATATTTTGTTTTCTTTATCTATACTGGTTGAGATATTGATGAGTATAGAAGTCTGGGTTTGCACCTGTGGTTTTTTAGTGGTTGCAAGATACCTGTCCAGGGTAATTTAGCTTTTAGAGTGTTTTTTGAGAATTCAGTGTTATTCTAATAGATCTGCACTCGTATACTCCCTGGCTCTTTTCCTTTGGTGCTTTTAATATTCTTTCTTTATTCTGCAGAGTTTGTATTTTGATTATTATGTGGTGGTAGGATTTTCTTTTCTGGCCAAGTCTAATTATTGTTCTATAAGCTTCACATATGTTTACAGGTATCTTTTTCTTTAGGTTGGGAAAGTTTCTTTCATGATTTTGTTGGGATTATTTTCTGGGCCTTGAAACTGTGACTCTTCACCTTCGCATATTTCTATTATTCTTAACTTAGGTCTTTTCATGGTATCCCAGATTTCCTGTGTGTTTTATGCATATATATATATATATATATATATATATATATATATATATATATATATATATATATATATATATATATATGATATAACATTTTCTTTGACTGATGTATCAATGTCTTCTATTACATTTTCTAGGCCTGAGATCTACATTCCCATCTCCTTTATTCTGTTGGAGATGATTGCATCTGTTGTTCCTGTTCTCTTCTCTAGGTTTTCCAGGTCCTTGATTCCGTTTTGCTTCTATTTCCACTTTCAGGTCTTGCACTATTTTATACGTTTCTGTTTAAGTGCATTTTCCTGTATAACTTTAAGAGATTTGTTTCCTTTTTAAAGGCCTATACTTGCTTAATTGTATTTTTATGTATTTGTTTGAGGGATTTATTGATTTGTTCTTCAAAGGCCTCTATCATCTTATTAAGACTGAATTTAAAATCAGTTTCAGGTGCTTCTGATGTGTTAGGATATTCAATGCTTGCTGTATTAGGGTTGCTGTGCTCTGAAGGAGTAATATTGCCCTGATTTTTGTTGATTGTGTTCTTTCAAGCGTACTTAGCCATCTGGGTATCTTTGATCACTGGATGGTCTTACTGTTTTAGGTATGTTGGAGGGGAGTTAACTTCAATAATCTTCTGTTCAAGCCTCTGTTGGGTAACCTTGGGCTGCATGGTTCTGGATCAGCAGGTCTGAATGACACAGGATCTGGAAGTCTATATGGTTTAGGAGCCGCAGGTCTCACAAAGGTGTGTAGAGAGGTGGCTCAAGAATAATGGACCTCATGAGAATTTGAACTGCTAAGGGCAGCCTGAAGTGCCCCACAGCACTCAGGGAGCAGGGAAGATGAATGGGGAAGTGGACGTTAAACTGTATGTTCAGGTTCAGTGGGTCTGATGAAATTACGTAGAGAAGAGGGATTCAAATAGAGTTCCAGAAGTCATAGTAGGCTGCTTAGTGCTCCATGGTGTGACCTAAAGGACCCAGGAAGCAGAAAAGATGGGTGGGAAATTGGGAGCTAACCTGTTTTGTTCTGAATCTTCAGGTCTGATGAAAGTGGTTAGAGAGCTGGAGGGGGGAGATTAGAGATCCACTGGGAAGAGCAGACTGCTTAGGTCAGTTTGGGGTGCTTAGAGGACTGGAGATCAGGGAAGATGGGTTGAAGAAAGGAAAGTAACCTGTATGGTTCACATTCCACAATACTGATGAAGGTAGGCAGAGAGGTGGAAGGGGGAATGACAGTACCCCTGGGATAGTAGGCTACTCAGGGGAGCTAGCAGTTTAATTTTTATTATGTGTTAATATAGTCTGATCTCATATTAGTCAATTACCTCTAGGAAAGATGTACTTCAAAAGAAGGTCATATTGTAAATGCCCATGTCAATTTGGATTTGGAAGATTTTGTTTGGCCCAATTCATTGAAATGAATTAATATTTTATCTTCAATTAGGCGATCTCTCACATCTATTTTTTTTCTAATTTATTTGCCTTCTCTGGAAATAAGACAATTACATGTTAAGCAATATGTGAATGATTAAGGCTAAAGGAATCCAAGACATTTGTGTATTCATAATGGCATCAGCTCTCTCTCTATATATAAAACTTAACAAGACAAGTCTATAACTGGCTTACCAATTTTCATTTCTATTGTTCCATTGTGCATTGTTCATATGCATTGTCCTGTGTATAACAATGATACTGTCTTATACTCCTGTGTCTAGCTCTACCATAATAGATGTGCTGCTTCTTTAACACAATGTGTTTAGAATTAGAAGATACAAAGCTCTAACACACCATGATTCTGACCTCAGTTTTCTTCACATTAGAATTAGTTTAACAGTATTACATCCTCAAGGTTGTAGCATGATAAGAATAATCTTTTAATTTGGTATATGTATTTAAATCATGAGCCATTTTTGCTTCTCTAGTATCTCCTGGCTTATGGCTCTTGGCCACCTAAGAGTGTTTCTGGGTTCTCTGAGATCAATCTCAATGGCTTATTAGAAGCTCATTTACGAGTATCTTAGTAACTACAATCTAAAGGAAATTGTACTGTTTGAACACTATTCTGGATACCAGAGTATCCTCATAGGATACTCTCTTCAGTGTGCTACCCAGTAACTGACTTGGTAGGCACATTTCCCTGGCTTGTTTCACTTTGACCACTCCTCTCCCATTTCCCTCCTGAGATTTCCAGGTATTTCCTACCAGATACACTACTTGTGTTTGGATTCTTCTTCCAGAGTCAGCATAGTAGAATCCAAAATTAGGATAAATAATAGTTGCTATATCCTTACTGTGAATAAAAGATATAGACCATGAATTGACTCAAACAGATCTAGGTCTAATTTCAGAGGAAAGTATTACCTCTAAAAACAGTTCTTTATATACATCTCTAATTGACATTTTCTAATTTTCTTCTAAGTTAGATTACAGTACTATTTTTGGTGTTACTGTTTTTGTTGGCTTCGGTATAAACTGTCTTTATTATGTCAAGATATGTACATTGTATCCCTACTCTTTCCTAGACTCGTATCAGAAAGGCATGTTGAATTTTGTCAGATCATTTCTGCATCTAATGAGAAATTCATGTGATTTTTGGTAGGGTAGATTACATTTATCAGTTTACATATGTTGAGCCATCCCTGAGTCTCTGGGTGGAAGCCTATTTGATAATGGTGGATGGTCTGTTTGATGTGCTCTTGGTTTCACTATGTGAATATTTTACTGAATATTTTTGCATCCATGTTCATGAAGGAAATTATAATTCTGTAATTCTCTTTGTTTATCTTTATGTTCTTTGGGCACCAGCATAACTCTGACCTCACAAAACAAATTGGACAATGTGTCTTCTGTTTCTATTTGTGGAATAAATTTAAGAGTATTGTCATTATACTTTATTTAAAAGAATGGTAGAATTCCATGTTAAGATCACCAGGCCTAGGCTGGTTTTGGTTGACAGATTTTTTTGTTTTTTACTTTTTTAATTTGTTATTTTATTTATATACACTTCATGTGTTATCCCCCTTTGTGGTAAATCTCCAATTCAAATAAGCTTGTACAATAAAAACACAACTCAATTAATATGAAGACAAGCTGCATGTCTAAATTAGGCAGATTCATCACCTCACTACCATATTCCCCAGCTATGAGATCCCTTATAACTTGTGGTTTCTCCAGGCCATGTGCTTCTGCTCCATTTTCCCCCCACCTCCTCTTTGTCTGTCTTCTTCTCTCTCTCTTCTTCTCATACCCCTTCCGTTCTCTTCTTCTCTCCCCAAAACATTTTAGCTCCACCTCTCTTCTACTGCCCAATCACCAAATCTATCCTTTGTTTTACAAGATAAAATGGGGAGAAGGTTCACATGAAGTCACCTGAGTACATAATTCACTCCTTGTCCCTGGCAGTTCATCTTAGGGAAGCCGAATTAGCATCAAAATACAAACAGCACCAGAGCAATACACAACATTTCCCCTTGTGTCCAATTAAAACACTCTTTTCTCTGAGATATAAATTGAGTACAACTATTACCATTCTACAATTTATAAAGTATAAGATACACTTAACACCCAGTCCATCAATTTTCTGATTAAATAAAGCACCCTGCCATCTATACTAACTTAAAAAACTTATAATTCTACACCTGACTTATGTCCTGGTTTTAGATTGTATGCCTTCTGAAAACCATCCTCTCAAATCTATATCATCTTTCTCAATGCTAAATAGCTTGGGTTGGCTATGAGACTTCAACCAGGATTCAACTCAATCAGAAATCCAAGAAAGACTAACATTACCTGAAAATATGGTAAAACACAAAACATAGCGTCCAAAACATAGCCATTTTTTAGAGACCACTTAAAACCTGGACAGTCCCTCATTCTTCAAAATGTTGACTCCTCAAACTTCAGCCTTCTGGCACAGAATCATCTGACAGGACTTTTTTTTTTCTCTCCCACTGAACTACACTGTGGCACTGCACATGCTTTTTTTTTTTTTTTTTAATTGAACAATCTAGGTGGGACAGGAGGTAGCAGGCAAGGAAAGCAGTTCCTTCTTGCTCCCAAGATGTTTACTTTACGAGGACTTAGATGACTTCTTCTTTTTTTTTTTTAACTTTGCAAAATTTTTTAATTTATTTTTTGATATTTGGATATTTACTTTATATACATTTCAAATGTTTTCCCAATTAGAAACCCCCTATTCCATACCCCGTGCACCTGCCTCTATGAGGGTGCTCCCCCATGCATGCACAAACCCCCTCTTCCACGCATAGCATTCCCCTTGCAGCATCTAACACCCTCGGGGCCAAGGGCCTCTCTTCCTACTGATGGCCAACTAGGCCCTCCTCGGCCACATATGTGGCCAGCACCATGGGTCCCTCCATGTGTATTCTTTGATTGGTGGTCCAGTCTCCAAGAGCTGCAGGGGATCTTGCAATTTTACACTGTTGCTTCCTCCATGGGGCTGCAAACACCCTCAGCTTCTTCAGACTCTTCTCCAACTCTTCCATCTGGGACCGAATGCTCAGTCCAATGGTTTGCTACAAGCATGCACCTCTGTATTTTTCAGTTTCTGCCTGAGCTTCTCTGGAGGCAGCTTATCATGCTTCTATCAGCGAGCACTTCCCAGCATCCACAAGAATGTCCTGGTTTGGTGGCTGTATATGGGATAAATCATCAGGTGGGACAGTCTCTGGACAGCATTTCCTTGAATCTCTGATCTGCACTTTGTCTCAACAATTCTTCCTACAAGTATTTTGTTCACCCTTCTAAGAAACACTAAAGCATTCACATTATGGTCTCCCTTCTTCTTAGGCTTCACATGGTCTGTGAATTGAATCATGAGTATTCCAAACATTTGGGCTAAGATTTAGTTAGCAGTGATTACATACTGTGATTGTGCTTTTGTATCACTCAGGATAATATTTTCAAGTTCCATGCATTTGCCTGCGAATTTCATGAAGTTACTGCTTTTAATAACTGAGTAGTACTCCATTGTGTAAATGTACCACATTTTCTGTACCCATTCCTCTACTGAGGGAAATCTGGGTTGTTTCCAGCTTCTGGCTATTATAAACATGGCTACTATGAACATTTTGGAGCATGTGTCCTTATTACATTTTGGAGCATCTTCTGAATATATGCACAGGAGTGGTATAGCTAGGTCTTCAGGTAGGACAATGGCAAATTTTTTGAGGATCTGGCAAACTGATTGCCAGACTGGTTGTACCAGCTTGCAATTCCACCAGCAATGGAGGAGTGTTCCTCTTTCTCCACATCCTTGCCAGCATCTGCTGTCACCTGGGTTTTTGATCTTAGCCATTCTGACTAGTGTGAGGTAGAATCTCAGGGTTGTTTTGATTTGCAGTTCCCTGATTACTAAGGATGTTGAACATTTCTTTAGGTGCTTCTCAGCACTTTGAGTTTCCTCAGTTGAGAATTCTCTGTTTAGCTCTGTTCCTCATGTTTTTAATAGGGTTATTTGGTTCTCTGGAGTCTAACATCTTGAGTTCTTTGTATATATTGGATATTAGCCCTCGATCAGATGTAAGATTGGTAAAGATCTTTCCCCAATCTGTTAGTTGCTGTTTTGTCCTATTGACAGTGTCCTTTGCCTTACAGTAACTTTGCAATTTCATGAGGTTCCATTTGTCAATTCTTGATCTTAGAGCATAAGCCATTGGTGTTCTGTTCAAGAACTTTCTCCTGTGCCCCTGTGTTTGAGACCATTTCCCCCACTTTCTCTTCTATTAGATTCAGTGTATCTGGTTTTATGTGGAGGTCCTTAATCCACTTGGACTTGAGCTTTGTACAGGGCTATAGGAATTGATCAATTTGCATTCTTCTACATGTTGGTCACCAGTTGAAACAGCATCATTTGTTGAAAATGCTATCTTTTTCCACTGGATAGTTTTAGCTCTTTTGACAAAGATCAAGTGACCATAGTTGTGTGGATTCATTTCTGGGTCTTCATTTCTAATCCATTGATCTACCTGTCTGTCACTGTACCAATACCATGCAGTTTTTATCACTACTGTTCTGTAGTACAGCTTGAGATCAGGGAAGCTGCTTCCCCCAGAAGTTCTTTTATTGCTTGCGATCCTGGGTTTTTTGTTATTCCAAATGAATTTGAGTATTGCTCTCTAAGTCTATGAAGAATTGAGTTGGAATTTTGATGGGGATTGCATTGAATCTGTAGATTGCTTTTGGCAAGATGGCCATTTTTACTATATTAATCCTGCCAATACATGAGCATGGGAGATCTTTCCATGTCTGAGGTCTTCTTCAGTTTCTTTCTTCAGAGGTTTGAAATTCTTGTCATACAGATCTTTCACTTGGTTAGAGTCACACCAAGATACTTTATATTGTTTGTGATTATTATGGAGGAGGTCATTTCCTTAATTTCTTTCTTAGTCTGTTTATCCTTTGACTGTACAAAGGGTACTGATTTGTTTGAGTTATTTTTATATCCAGCTACTTTGCTGAAGTTGTTTATCCACTGTAAGAGTACTTCGGTGAAGGAATACAAAGTCCAGTTGCCACACTTGACTTTAGACACTTCTTCCACAGTAAGGAAGTGTGACACCAATTCCTGCTCCGTATGTACAAACCTGCTTTATCTTGCTTTTAAAGCAAAATGTCCCAAGAACCAGTGATTCATAGACAGTGTCAAAAAGAAGTAAAATATGAAAACAGTGTCAACAAACAACCTGTCCTTTTAGTATGGCTGTCCCACAAAAAAGTGGAAATTGCAAGCATAGAATTTGTGGGTTATTGTTCTGTTTGTAATGAAATGTGTGACCCTGGACAGGGAATTTTCTTTCTTTGGATCTCAGTTTCAGAACAATACAAAACAAGGGTTCTTCTTTCCTTCTTCCTGGCTTCCTCCCCTCATCCCCCTCCCTCTTCTCTTCCTTCCCTCCTCTCCCTCCCTCTACTCTTCTGTCCCTCCTCTCCCTCCCTCTACTCTTCCTTCCCTCCTCTCCCTCCCTCCCTCTACTCTTCCTTCCCTCCTCCCCCTCCCTCTACTCTTCCTTCCCTCCTCTCCCTCCCTCTACTCTTCCTTCCCTCCTCTTGCTACACCTCCTTCTTTCTCTTTCCCCCTTTCTTCCAAGAAGTCATCACCTCCTGATCATATTAAATAAAAACTCATCACAGAGGACAGCACATAAAAATAGAATTCTTCATTCTTGCCAGGGGTGAGACACAGACAAAGTC
>CM052711.1:84390527-84424976 GCA_028551405.1 Uromys caudimaculatus | reverse complement strand
TAACTACATGACTTACAAGAGAGGGAGGGGGAGGAGAAGGAAAGGGGAGGGGTAGAGATGAAGAGAACTTAATTTCTGAGAAAGTTCTAGGAAAATTTTGTAAGACCGTTTTGAAGAGGAAGAATATCAAGTCTGAAGACCCAGCTGTGGGTCTTCACTCCCTGCAGAATTAGTAAGTCTGGATTTCTTCCTCGATCAGAGAGCAATCAGCCTCGCAGGGTAGTTATAACATATCAAGCTGTGAGTGTGGTAACAGGCTGTAAAATAATTTGTTCTTGTTCATGGAAAACCCGGATACTTTAAGAAAGACATCAGGCCACATGGCAAATCTTTTGTCCAGACCATGACACCAAGAGCCTGTAAGCAGATTCAAGTCATGGATGTATGTGCGTGGGGGTTCCCCTGAAGTTAGGCTACCGTGGCAGCTGGGGAGTCAGCCTGCAAGTTCACAGAAGTCTAAAAGCTGGTGACAAAGAGGAGGGTGGGCTCTGTCCTTCCGCCATGGTTGGAGCAGGTAGCATCAGCCAGGAGGAAGGATGCTTATTGTGCTCAACTGTCATGAAGGCAAGCGCTAAAACATCAGCCCTCTGAGGGCCTCTTGGGAGCTTGCTGTAAGAGGCTCCACGAAGGGGAACCTGCCTATTGGTCTACAGTTTTGTTGTTGGTGTTTTGGGGTGGTCGGTTGATTTTGTCAGTACTGAGGATTAAAGCACTTAGCACTGAAAAAAAAAAAAAAAAGAGTACTTTGGTGGAGTTTTTCGGGACACTTAAATATACGATCATATCATCTGCAAAGAGTGATATTTTGATTTCTTCTTTTCTAATTTGTATACCTTTGACCTCCTTTTTTTGTCTAATTGCTCTAGGTAGAAATTCAAGTACTATATAGAATAGTATAGGGAGAGAGAGGGCAGCCTTGTCTAGTCCCTGATTTTAGTGGGATTGCTTCAAGTTTCTCTTCATTTACTTTGATGTTGGCTACTGGTGTGCTGTTTATTGTTTTACTATGTTTAGGTGTGGACCTTGAATTCTTAATCTTTCCAAGACTTGTAACCTGAAGGGATGTTGAATTTTTTCAAATATTTTTTCAGCATCTAATGAAATGACCATGTGGTTTTTTTCTTCGAGTTTGTTCATGTAGTGTACTACATTGATGGATTTGCGGATATTGAACCATTTCTGCATCCCTGGGATGAAGCCTACAGGACTGTGATGAATGATTGTTTTGATGTGTTCTTGGATTTGGTTTGTGAGAATTTTATTGAGTATTTTTACATCATTATTCATAAGAGAAATTGGTCTGAAGTTTTCTTTCTTTGCTGGGTCTTTGTGAGGTTTTGATATATCAGTGTAATTGTGGCTTCAGAGAATGAATAGGGTAGTGTTCTTCTGTTTCTATTTTGTGGACTAGTTTGAAGAGTATTGCTGTTAGGTTTTTTTTTAATGGTCTTATAGAATTCTGCACTAAACCCTTGTGGTCCTTGTCTTTTTTGGTTTCGAGATTTATAATGACTGCTTCTATTTGTTTAGGGTTATGGGCCTGTTTAGATGATCCTGATTTAACTTTGGTATTTGGTATTTGTCTAGAAAATTGTCCATTTCATCCAGATTTTCCAATTTTGTTGATATAGGCTTTTGTATTAGGATCTGATGATTTTTTTGAATTTCCTCAGAATCTGTTGTAATATTTCCATTTTCATTTCTAATTTTGTTAATTTGGATACTGTGTTTGTGCCCTCTGGTTAGTCTGGCTAAGGATTTATCTTTGACCTTTTCCCCTTACTGCTTTTAATATTCTTTCCTTGTTTTGTGCATTTGGTGTTTTGACTATTATGTGATAGGAGGAATTTCTTTTCTGGTCCAATCTATTTGGAATTCTGTGGACTTCTTGAATGTTTATTTTTCATCTCTTTCTTTAGGTTAGGGAAGTGTTCTCCTATAATTTTGTTCAAGATATTTACTGGTCCTTTATGTTGGGAATCTTCACTCTCTTCTCTACCTATTATACTTAGGTTTGATCTTCTCATTGTATCCTGGATTTCCTGGATATTTTGGGTTAGGAACTTTATTATGCAATATCTTTGATTGTTGTGTCAATGTTTTCTATGGTATCTTCTGCACCTGAGATTCTCTGTTCTATCTCTTGTATTCTGTTGGTGATGCTTGCATCTATGACTCTTGATCTTTTTCCTAGGTTTTCTATCTTCAGGGTTGCCTCCCTTTGTGATGTCTTTATTATTTCTATTTCCATTTTTAGATCCTTGATGGTTTTTCCCTTTCCTTCTCCTGTTTCATTGTGTTTTCCTGTAATTCTTTAAGGGATTTTTGTGTTTCCTCTTTAAGGGCTTCTAGCTGTTTACCTATGCTCTCTTGAATTTCGTTAAAGGATTTATGTATTTCCTTCTTAATATCTTCTATCATCATCATGAGATGTGATTTTTAAATCCAAGTCTTGCTTTTCTGGTGTGTTGGGGTATCCAAAGGCTCACTCTGGTGGGAGAACTGGGTTCTAGTGATGCCAAGTAGCCTTGATTTCTGTTGCTTATATTCTTACATTTGCCTTTTGCCATTTGTTTTGTAAGATCTGGCCCTTTTATGAGGAAGGCAATGACATTCTTTCTCCTAAGAAACGGGTGACTTTGACCTGGCCACAGGACCAGAGGCAAAACGTTTCAGGAACCAGAAACGTTTGTGCAACCAACCTGTGAATAGCTTGGAACAAACCTCACTTCCCCATAATGCAAATTCTTTCGTTCCCCACCCCTTGCTTTGTAAACTCTCTGTTTTATGAGCCTTTTCCTGAGTTGTATTTCCTTCATTGCCTTGGGGATGTTTCTTCTTTTAAATACCCCCGACTTCAGCTGCTAGGGGTCGAACCCCTCTGCCTCTGCGTAGGTTAAGTGTTCGACCCCAGTGCACTGGCCTTTCTGCGGTCCTTCTGCCGCCGCTCCCGAATTAAACCTCGTGTGATTGCAGCAAGGACGGTCTTTCGTGAGTTCTTGGGGGGTCGCGCCGCCCTGAGACTTGAGTGAGGGTCTCCCCGATTTGGGGGGTCTTTCAGTTTATCTCTGGCATTAACTGGTCTTGCTCTCTCTGACTGTGGCTTTTCCCTTCTGCAAGCCTCTGTGTCAGTACTCTGTGGAGACCAGCTCTCTCTGAGAGGAATTTGGGTTTGGAGAGCTGTGGTATGGGGTCAGCTCTGGGGTGCAGACAGAAACCAGAAGTATCCTATCCCCAGCTGTTCCTTGGTTCTTGTGTGCTGATGGCTCTGTGAGAGTCCCTCTTGAGCCAGAAATTTGAACAATAGTGGTTGTCTTGCCAGTGTTGGAAGGTGTGTCTGCACTCCTGGGAGGCTAGTTTTCTCCCAGAGCTATTTGGGGATTGAGACTTGTGGCCTAGTCTCAGGTCCCCGGCCACAGATGGAAACAGTAAGACTCCTGTCCCTGGCTGCTACTTGGTTCCTGTTTTCTGAGGGTCTAGGCGGGTCCCTCTGAGTAGAGGTACTGGTTTTACTTCTGCTCAGAGGCTTGGCCACATTCCTGGGAGGCTAGCTTTCTCCCGGTGCTATCTGTGTATGGAGCCTTGTGGCATAGGCTCAGGTCCCAGGCCACAGACCCTGACAGAACTTTTCAAAGCAGAATTTTGAAGGACTGATTACCCTGTATCAGCAGAGATTTTCAGTCGAATATTCCATACAGTGTTTCCTTTTTCTGGAGAGTATTTTGTCTGTAGATGAATTGAGGCAATTCTTGCCTACTGGCTGTCTTGCTACAACTGGAGTAACTCAATTCCCATTTTGAATTAGATACAATATGCATGCTTAGATTGGACAAATCTACCACTACAGTACTATATTCCCCAGCTATGAGATCCCTTATAACTTGTGGTTTCTCCAGGCTACTTGCTTCTATTCCATTTTCCTTCTACCTTCTGCTCTTCTGTCTTCCTCTCTCTCCTTGTCCCCCACCTCCTTTCTCTCATTCTCTCTCCAAAACATTTTAGCTCAACCTCTCTTCCACTGCCCAATCACCTGCTTTAGCCTTTATTTTACAAGTTAAAATGGGGAGAAGGTTCACATGAAGTCACCTGAGTACAGTCTGCCTCCCAGGAAGCCCCTCTTGGAGAAGTGGAATTAGCACCAAAATGTAAACAGCAATAGGGTAATTCGTAACAATCTCCCTTCCTAGTTTCCCCACATCAAACCCTCTTTCCCATACCCTGTTCCCCTTGCTTCTAAGAGGGGGCTCCTGTAACCACAAACCCACTCCTGCCTCAGAGCCCTAGCATTCCCCTATAGTTGGGCATTGAGCCTTCACCAAGCCAAGGGCCTCCCCTCCCATTTATGGCAGATAAAGCCATCCTTTGGTAAATATGCAGCTGGAGCCATGGGTCCGTCCGTCCGTCCGTGTGTACTCTTTGGTTGGAGATTTAGTCCCTGGGAGCTCTGGAATGTCTGTTTGGTTGATAATGTTGTTCTTCCTGTGGGGTTGCAAACCCATTCACCTTTTTCAGTAATCCCTCTAACTACTCCATTGTGGTTCACAAACTCAGCCTGATGGTTGGCTGCACGCATCAGCATCTGAATTTGTTTGACTCTGCCAGAGCCTCCAGGGAGCAGTTATACCAGGCTCCTGTCAACAAACACTTCTTGGCATCAGCAAAAGCATCTGAGTTTGGGGACCACATATGGTATGGATCCCAGGGTGGGGCAGTCTCTGGATGGCCATTCCTTCCATTTATGCTCAACTCTTTGTTCCTGTATTTCCTTTAGACAGGAGAAATTCTAGGTTAAAATTTTTGAGATGGTGGGGAGGCCCCCTCCCTTAAACTGGGGTGATGCATAACCTCTGGATGTAGTCTCTACAGGTTGTCTCTCCCCTTTGTTGGGTATTTCAGTTAATGTCATTCTCATTGGATCCTGGGAGCCTCTTGCTTCCTGGCATCTGGAACTTTTTGGTTGCTACACTGAGTGCCCCACCACCAATGCTACAAACCTTTGTTCAGTTTCCAGACCCTTTATACATATTCGCCATCCTCTCATACACCTGATCCTGCCCTTTTTCTCCCCACCCTGTCTTCTCTTCCTCCCAAGTTTCTCCACCTATCTACTTCCAATGACATTTTGTTTCCTTTTCTAAGTAGGACTGAAGCATCCGCACTTTGGTCTTCCTTCTTCTTGAGCTTCATATGGTCTGTGAGTTGTATTGTGGGTATTCTGAGCTTTTTGCTTAATATCTACTTATCAGTGAGTACATACTATGTGTGCTCTTTTGTGACTGGATTATCTCACTCAAGATGATATTTTCTAGTTCCATCCATTTGCCTGTGAATTACATGAAGTCATTGATTTAATAACTGAGTAGTACTCCATTGTGTAAATGTGCCACATTTTCTGTATTCATTCCTCTGTTGAGGGACATCTGGGTTGTTTCCAGCTTCTGGCTATTATAAATACGGCTGCTAGGAACATAATGGAGAATGTGTCCATGTTATGTATTGGAGCATCTTTTGGATATATGGCCAGGAGTGGCATTACTGGGTCCTCAAGTAGTACTGTCTAATTTTCTGAGAAACCACCAGACTGATTTCCAGAGTAGTTATACCAGCTTGCAATTTCACCAGCAATGGAAGAGTGTTCCTCTTTCTCTACATCCTTGCCAGCATCTGCTGACACTTGAGTTCATGACCTTAGCCAATCTGACTTGTGTGTGTTGGACTCTCGGGTTCATTTTGATTTGCATTTCCATGATGACTAAGGATTTTGAACATTTCTTTAGTGCTTCTCAACCATTTGAGATTTCTCAGTTGAGAATTTTTTGTTTAGCTCTGTACTCCATTTTTAACAGGGTAATTTGGTTCTCTTGTGCCTAATTTCTTTGTGTGTGTGTGTGTGTGTGTGTGTGTGTGTGTGTGTGTATGTGTATCAGATGTGGGATTGTTAAAGATCTTTTCCCAAGCTATATGTTTCCCTTTTGTACTGATGACAGTGTCCTCTGAGTTACAGAAGCTTTTTAACTTTATGAAATCCCATTTGTCTATACCTGATTTTACAGCATAAACCACTGGTGTTCTGTTCAGGAAATTTTCACATGTGCTGATGTGTTAGAGGCTCATTCCCACCTTCTCTTCTATTAGAATAAGTGCACCTGGATTTATGTGGAAGTCCTTCATACATTGGACTTGTGCTTTGTACAAGAGGATAAGAATGGATCAATTTGCATTTTTCTACATCCAGACCACCACTTCAACCAGCACCAGTTGTTGAATATGCTGTCTTTTTTCCACCTGAAGCTTTTGGCTTCATTGGCAGAGATCAGGTGACCATAATTATGTGCATTTAATTCTGGGTCTTCAACTCTATTCCATTGATCAACCTGCCTATCTCTGTACCAATATCATGCTGTTTTTATTACTATTGCTCTATAGGGGAGCTTGGTGTCAGGGATGGAGATTCACCAAGAAGTTATTTTATTGTTGAGAATAGTTTTCATTATCTTGGGGTTTTGTTGTTCCACATGAATTGGAGAGATGCTCTTTCTATCTCTGTGATGAATTGTGTTCAAATTTTGATGGGAATTGCATTGAATCTGTAGATTGCTTTGGTAAG
The DNA here is from genome assembly GCA_028551405.1 of Uromys caudimaculatus. Taxonomy (NCBI): domain Eukaryota; kingdom Metazoa; phylum Chordata; class Mammalia; order Rodentia; family Muridae; genus Uromys; species Uromys caudimaculatus. Next base: position 84,418,369 of record CM052711.1, on the reverse strand, counting down.
ATGGTCATTTTTACTATGTTAATCCTGCTAAACCATGAGCATGGGAGATCTTTCCATCTTCTGAGGTCTTCTTCAGTTTCTCTCTTCAGAAGGTTGAAGTTCTTATCATACAGATCTTTCACTTGTTTGGTTAGAGTCACACCAAGATAGTTTATATTATTTGTGACTATTGTGATGGGTGTCTTTTCTGTAATTTCTTTCTCAGCCCATTTATCCTTTGAGTAGAGTAGGGACACTTATTTGTTAGAGTTAATATTATATCCAGCCACTTTGCTGAAGTTCTTTATTAGCTGAAGTAGTTCTCTAGTGGAATTTTGGGGTCACTAAGCTATACTATCATATTGTAGGTAAATAGTGAAATTTTTACTTCCTCCTTTCCAATTTGTATTCCTCTGACCTCCTTTTGTTGTCTAATTGTATATTGAATAGATAGGGAGAGAGTGGGCAGTCTTGTCTAGTCCATAATTTTAGCGGTGTTGCCTCGTTTCTTTCCATTAAATTTGATATTGGCTACCTGTTTACTTTATATTTCTTTTACTATATTTAGGTATAGTATGCATCCCTGCAACCCTGGGATGATGCCACCTTGATCATGGTGAATATTCAATTTAATGTGTTCTTGAATTTGGTTTGGGAAAATTTTATTGAGTATTTTTCCATCGATATTCATGAGGGAAATTTGTCTGAATTTGTCTTTCTTTGTTGGGTCCTTTTGTGGTTTAGGACTCAGTGTTTCTGTGGATTCATAGAATGAATTAGATAGTGTTCGTTCTGTTACTATTTTTTGGAATAGTTTGAAGAGTATTGGTATTAGGACTTCTTTTAAGGCCTGATACTATTCTGCATTAAATCCATCTGGTACTGAGCTTTTTTTTGGTTGAGAGATTTTAATGACTGCTTTTATTTCTTTAGGGATTATGGGAGTGTTCAGATCGTTTATCTGATCCTGCTTTAACTTTGGTACCTTGAAGCTATCTAGAAAATTATCCATTTCATCCATATTTTCCAGTTTTGTTGAGTATTGGCTTTTGTAGTAGGATCTGATGATATTTTAATATCTTCTGTTTCTGTTGTTATGTCTCTTTTTTCACTTCTGATTTTGTTAATTTGGGTACTGTTTCTGTGCCCTCTGCTTAGTTTGGTTAAGGGTTTATCTATCTTGTTGATATTATCAAAGAACCAGTTCCTGATTTTGTTGATCCTTTATATAGTTCTCTTTGTTTCTTCTTGGTTGACTTCAGCCCTGAGTTTGATTATTCCCTGCCATCTACTCTTCTTGGGTATATTTGCTTCCATTTTTCTAGAGCTTTCTGATATGCTGTTTAGGGGATAGTGTATGCTCTCTCCAATTTCTTTATGGAAGCACTCAGAGCTATGCATTTTCCTCTTAGCATTGCTTTCATTGTGCCCCATAACTTATGGTATGTTGTGCCTTCATTTTCATTCAATTCTAAAAAGTCTTTTAGCTTCTTTCTTTATTTCTTCCCTGACCAAGTTATCACTGAGTATGGTGTTGTTCTGTTTCCATGTTTATGTGGGCTTTCTGTTGCTTTTGTTGTTATTGAATGCCAACCTTTGTTCAGGTTGATCTGGTAGGTTGCATGGGATTATTTCAGTCTTCTTCTATATGTTGACACTTCTTTTGTCAATTTTGGAGAAGCTACCGTGAGGTGCTGAGAAGAAAGTATATTCTTTTGTTTTAGGATGAAATTTTCTACAGATATCTTTTAAATCCATTTTGTTCATAATTTCTGTTCATTTCACTATATGTCTGTTCATTTTCTTTTTCCTCAATCTATCCATTGGTGAGAATGGTGTGTTGAAGTCTTCCACTATTATTGTGTGAGGTTCAGTGAGTTCTTCTATCTTTAGTAATATTTCTTTTACAATGTTGGTGCCCTTGCATTTGGGTCATAGATGTTCAGAATTGAGTGTTCATCTTGGTAAACGTTTCCTTTGATGATTTTGTAGTGTCCTTCATGATTTTTGATAACTTTTGGTTAAAAGTCAATTTTATTCGATATTAGGATGGCCACTCCCACTTATTTCGTGGGACCATTTGCTTGGAAATTTTTGCTCCAGTCTTTCACTCTGTGAGAGGGTCTGTCTTTGTCACTGAGTTGCATTTTCTTTATCCTGCTCAATGCTTGGTCCTGTTTATGTATCCAGTCTGTTAGGCTATGATTTTATTGAAGAATTTAGTGCATTGATGTTAAGCAATATTAAGGACCAGAAATTGTTGCTTCTTTTTATTTTTGTTGTTAGAGGTGGAAATATGTTTGTGTGGCTATTTTCTTTTCTGTTTTTCGAACAAAGATTAATTTCTTCCTTGTACTTGGGGGTAGTTTCCCTCCTTGTGTTGGAGTTTTCTATCTATTATCATTTGTAGGGTTGAGTTGTTGGAAAGATATTGTTTAAATTTGTTTTTTTCATCATGGAGTATCTTAGTTTCTCCATCTATGTTAATTGATTGTTTTGCTGGGTGTAGTAGCCTGAGCTAGCATTTTTGTTCCCTTAGGGTCTGTATAACATCTGCCCAAGATCTTCTGGCTTATAAAGTCTCTGTTGAGAAATCTGATGTAATTCACAAAGGTCTGACCTTTTACCCTTACTGCTTTTAGTATCCATTCTTTGTTTTGTGCATTTGGTGTTTTGATTATTATTTGATGGGAGGAATTTCTTCTCTGGTCCAATCTATGTGGGGTTGTAGGCTTCTTATATGTTTATGGACACCTCTTTCTTTAGCTTATGAGAATTTTCTTATATAATTTTATTGAAGATGTTTATTGCCCCTTTAAGTTGGAAATCTTCACTCTCTTTGATACCTATTATCCTTCGGTTTCATCTTTTCCTGTATCCTGGATTTCCTGGATGTTTTAGGTTAGAAGCTTTTTGCATTTTGCCTTTTCTTTGACTATTTTTGCGTCAATGTTTTCTGTGGTATGTTCTACATATGAGATTCTCTTTTCTATCTCTTTTATTCTGTTGTTGATGCTTGCATCTATGACTCCTGATCCCTTTCCTAGGTTTTCTATCTCCAAGATTGTCTCCCTTTGTGATGTCTTTATTGTTTCTATTTCCAGCTTTAGATCCTGGAGGGTTTTGTTCTATTCCTTCACCTGTGTGTGTTTTCCTGTATGTCTTTAAGGGCTTTATGTGTTTCCTTTTTAAGGGCTTCCACCTGTTTACCTCTGTTCTCCTGAATTTCTTTAAGGGAGATATTTGTGTCCCTCTTAAAGTCCTCTATCATCATCAGGAGATGTGATTTTAAGTCAGAATCTTGCTCAGGTGGGTTGCAGTATCCATGGCTTTCTGTGATGAGGAAACTGGGTTCTGATGATGCCAAGTAGCCTGGTTTCAGTTGCTTATGTTTGAGCAATTTGCTTATCTCTGATGTTAGGTGGTCTTGCTGTCTCTGACGGAAGCCTGTCCCTCCTGTGAGCCTGTGAGCTTAGGTGTGTCAGCATTCCTGGGAGACACACTATCACTGGGTGGGATTTGTGTATTCCATTGTTCCTGGGTCCAGTGGGCCCCAGGAGGGTCCCACTTGGGTCAGATATTGGGGCAGTAGTGGTGGTCTCACTTGTGAACTTTGGTGTGCCTGTATACCTGTGGGACAGGCTATCAATGGGCAGGATTGGGGTGTGGAGAGCTCTGACACATTGTCAGCTCTGGGCATTGAAAGACATTTAATGACTGCTTCTTATTTACTGATGTTATAGATATGTTTAAATTGTTTATTCAATTGTGATTTAGCTTTGGTAGGAAGTATGTATCAAGAAAATTATTCATTTCTTTTTGATTTTTCACTTTGGAGGAGCACAGGTTTTAAAGTATCCAAATTAACAAAATTAAAGGTGAATGGGGGCATAACAGAGGAAAATCAGAAAATAATAAGAACATACATTAAAAATCATATATATACTGGCTTTTCCGGAACTCTCAGTGCACACTAGACTGTCTGAAAACTTTTAGAAATTTTCTAGCTTCACCCCCATATGCTGGGATTAAAATCATTCATACCTAGCCACTTTTGGATTTTTTTATCTGTCACCATTGCTGTCTCTTCCGTAAGACTGAATGCCACATTTTTATGGCAAAAGGGTTTGTAAAGGCCTTGAAGAGATTCCAAACTTGTGGTATTCCAGGCTTTTGTGATCACCTCTCCATAAAGGCAACCAAATGCAATAACTTGCTTCTGAGAAAAAAAATGTTACTTCTATAGCTACAAATGTACAAATGTTATGATCTCTATTGTATATTATCTTCCTGTTCTCTCTTGCTCCACACTACTGGTGAACAGAATGCTCCTGTGACACATTGTAGGGTCATGTGCTATATCTAGAGGACAAGAATCTGAGAGTATCCTCAGCAAACTGCTGTATAGAAATGTATATAGATCTCATTTGGTAGAGTGCTTTTAGATTTTGCATGAAAACCTGGGTTTTCTCACATAATTACATATAATGATGTATGTGTATCAGCTCAACATTCAACAAAGATGAGGGCAGATTGAGAAGTTCAAAGTCAAACCTGGGATGAATGAGATACCAACTCAAAAAGACCAAACAAACCAAGAAAGATGTGTTCATGGAATTGAGGGGACTAGGAAGGGAGACATCAAGAATAAGGTTGATGATTAAAAAGGGGACATACAATTTGTAAATATTCTTTATCTACTTTATATCATTGTATTTGTGGCAGGATGTTAGAAGACTGTTATTTTTTCTTTATGAAGATTCTTACTAATTGACTGGGATCAAAGAATATGCAACTGATGAGAAATGTAATGCCCCAAAGGTTATGTTTTTGTAATATCATTTTGAGAACAAAATGAATACAGGCCAAGCAACAAGAGCAATCTAAAGGAAGCAGTTCTTGAAGATGACTTCATGTTTGTAATATCTACGAATCATTTCTAGTAGGAATTACCTGTGATATTTTACCATTCAATGGCATGTCAGTTTTTGACAGATCTTGTTGCTTCCCTCTGCCTTTGAATAACCTTAACTAATTAATTATGGTTTTTTAGTGTAATTGCAATTAGTACATATTAAATATGTGAAACATTATCTTCATTCCTAAACAAAGATTATGGAATTGTTGATGGTAAATTTTTAATATACAACTGATCTCAAAATTAATACTGGGGTTGGATATTGACACATAATCGAACAAACCAAATTATTATGTGTACAACTTTCATTTACACCTACTTTCTCAGAAGGTTTCTCATGTGCCAAGTTAATTCGCTCAAATACTTGAACTTGGTCTTTTTGTTGTACTTGTTAAGAAGTTTCCAGTAATTAAAGGGTAGAATTATACTGTAGAATACTCATATCTTGATTAAGGAATTAACAATGTAGACACAAAACTCGACTTGGGAAGTTTATCTTAATTTATCTCAGAGCATTTGATTCAAAATTTTAGAAATGTTCATAGTTCAGTGTTTTCTGAAGTGAATTCTAGATTTCACATACAAAATCATTACAACAGAGGCATATTTTTTCATTGTTGTGTTTGTTGAGAGATAAATATACAGTCTCTTGCAAGAAAATTACAGCCAACATGAATCTTATATGATTCATATGGTGGCATCAAAAGATGCATTTTGCTCGCATAGGGGTCATCATAGTGTTTGCTGACTGTGCATCTTCCTGGAAGCTTCCCCTCATGATATTTAATGTATACAGCAAGCTACACTTCACAAATGAGAAGAAAACATTATTTAGAAACAGTTTAAGAAATGCAGAGTATGTAAAAATGTTTGTTATTCAACTTCCAGAACCTTAAGCAGGGAGAAATTACTTCTGAAAGTTTATATCTGATTTCTATATGTGCTCTGTGGCAACATGTACAATACTCTCTTCTCTTCTCTTCTCTTCTCTTCTCTTCTCTTCTCTTCTCTTCTCTCTCTCTCTGTTTCTCTCTCTCTCTCTCTCTCTCTCTCTCTCTCTCACACACACACACACACACAAACACACACACATACACACACATGCACACATACACAAACACACACACAAACATATATACATACTTGTGCAGACAAATACAATATAAAATAAAAAGAAAATAAAGGAAAACTGAAAGGTATAATAGAGCAGCTGGACTGTCTTGTAACATCTGCTCTATTCTATTCGATACAACAATGTAGTGAATTGTAAAATTTAATAAACAAGAGATTTATGTATGGACACCATCACTCTTGAAATGTTCACAATTCTGATTGGTTTAATGCTGTCAAAGAGATTCTCACAATGTTAAAACCAAAAACTTCAGTTGACCTCAGGAGCTTGTACTGAAAGTAAGTTATTCAATTGCACTGATTGCATTTCTCAACTGGGGAAGTATGTTTACTTATAAGTGCCTATGAGCAGTAATCATCTATTCTAAGGCAATACTAGTAAGGAGTAATTGTAATAGAAACAAATCTCAAGATTGCATAAAACATTTAAATATTATCTGTTCTTGAGCTATCTTTAAATTGATAATGTGACAACTTATTCCGGTCTTTGGGTAATTACCAGATATCATAACTGTCTTCTTTTTTCTTTATGAAACCATATATTATTCTCATAATATTATTAAATATACCCTGTTGTGTACTTGATTTATATTTTAAATTTATAAATCACATCCCTGTTTAGAGTTCATGGCATATTTTAATTAAACCTTAATAGATTTTTCTTAATTGAAAAATTGATTAGAATTAGCATGGACCTGTTTGAATGAACACTCAAATTAGAAGGTAAAAAAGATGTCAATTTACTAGATTTACAGTTTTTAAATAAAATTATTTATAGTTTTCATGTTTAATTGATTTTCAAAGGACCTATCCAGGGTTCAGAATATGCTATATTCCTAAAAGCAGATATATCACATTGAAGTAGGAGTCAAATTCATTTTCTTTTATGCATAATCCGTATTTTAATTAAATGGATTGATTATGGCACACATAGTTTATAAATGTATTATATAAACTATAATTATTTTCATAAATGCCTTTCTTTCAGTCACGTACACATGATAAGCACATTGTACCTGTATATGGTCACACAACTGGCTCCTTTCTAGGCTCTAGGAGGAAACAAAAGTCAAACCTCTAATAGCCTTGTGTGTTTCAATTCATAGTGCAATGTCTACAAGAATGTCTTCAGCAAATGCTGGTTTCAGCATACTCATTTTCATAGCTCTGTATTATAAGCCATCTGAGGTTATGTGTCTAAGTAAAACTTTCTACAAATTAACATCAGATTGAGGACTGAAAATGCTAAAAGAATTGGAAATTCACATCACAGGTCATTTCGTAAACCAAAAACATAATGGGCAGTGACTTGACTCAGTAGGCAAAGGGTGCTTGCCACCAAGCCACACAATGTGAATTCAGTGCCCCCAACCTACCTGGTGGAATGTGAGAGGAGATTTCCACATGTGGCTCTCAGGATACTACATAAATAAACAAATTACTGAATACATAAATAACTAAAAAATGTTTTTTAAATCCCTAAAATATAAAGTTATCAGCCAGAAGCCCCAAATAGTTTTGATTTAATAAACAACTACAGGCCTTAGGGAGATTAACTGTGCTGGAGAGCTAATTTGGGGGAAAGGGTTTTGAATACAAAAGCAGAAATACTAGACTCCAAAATCAGCCTTAGCTCTTCAAAAAGGACTGGAGAGAGTGTTTCAGCTGAAAAATAGCTGTAAAGTGACAAATGCAAGAACTAAATAAATGCATCAGGGGCAAAACCAGGTTAATGTGGAGGAAAGTAGGGCTGAAATACAGGTTTGCAATATATTTTAAGGAACATAAGCAGAAGAATGGATACAGAAAACATGGCTCATTTACATGATGGAGTACTGTTCCGCTATTAAAAATGAAGACATCATGAATATTTCAGGCAAATGGATGGAATTAGAAAATGTCATCCTGAGTGAGGTGTCTTAGACCCAAAGGAACATGCATGTTATGCACTCACTAATAAGTAGATACTAGACAAAAAACACACAGAATTCCCAAGTCACAATCCACAGAACTCAACCGGGCTGTGTGGCGCACGCCTTTAATCCCAGCACGGGGGAGGCAGAGGCAGGCGGATTTCTGAGTTCGAGGCCAGCCTGGTCTATAGAGTGAGTTCCAGGACAGCCAGGGCTACACAGAGAAACCCTGTCTCGAAAAACAAAGCAAAACAAAGCAAAACAACAACAACAAAAAAAAACAAAAAACAAACAAACAAAAACCCAAAAAACACAATCTAGAGAACTCAAGAAGGTTAACAAGCCAAAGGGCCCAAGTAAGGTTGCTTCAGTTCCATTTAGGAGGGAGAAGAAAGCAGAGGGCAGAAGGAGGGAGGAAACTGGGTTGGAGAGGACAGGGGAGTGGCAGGGAAAAGGGGGACATAATCAGGTATTGGAGGGACCAGATGTGAAGCCACAAGGGCCAGCAGAATGAATGGAAATATACAACCTTAGGAGGTGGGAGGTTGGGTGACCCTCTAGAATGTATCAGAATCCTAGGAAATAAGAGAATCACAAGACTCAAATGGAGGGACCTTGGATGAGATGCCCAATAGTAGGGAGAGGGAACTTGTTGAGTCTACCTCCAGTAGAAACACAGGGCATCGGGTGGAGGGATGGGATTGCCATCCACAGTCAGGAACTCTGACCCAGAGTTAATCCTGTCTGAGAGGACTACAGGGACAAAAATGGAGAGGAGACTGGGGTGAAGCAGGTCCAGTGACTCGTCCACATATGGACTTATCTCAGGGGTCTACTCCAGGACTTGACACTATTACTGATACTGTGATGTGCTTACAAACAGGAGCCTAGCATGGCTGCCCTCCAAGAGGCCCAACAAGCAGCTGACTGAGACCTTACACTCAACCCATGGTATGAAGTCAGGGACCCCTTTGGTTGAATTGGGGAAAAGCTGGAAGAGACTGAGGAGGAGCATGACCCCATGGAAAGATCAGCAGTCTCAACAAACCTTTATAACCCCCCTGAGATCTCTCAGATACTGAGGCACCAACCAGGTGGCATATACTGGCTGGTCTGAGGCCCATAACACATATACAGAGGAGGACTGCTTGGTCTGGCCTCAATGAGAGATGATGCACCTATCCTTTTGGAGACTTGGGACCCCAAAAAGTGAGGAGACCTGGCGGGAAGTGGGGACATCCTCTTGAAAATGGGGGAGGAGAATGGGATGGGGAACTGTTCCTAGGCAGAATGGGAGGGGGATTGAGCAACTGGAGTGTGAGGAAAGATTAAAGATAATTTTAAAAGAGGGAGAAATTTTAAAAAATATAGAAATGGCCACTAAAATAGAAGAATAAGAAATTCAAACATAGGGCCTTGAACGATGGCTCAGAAGTTAACCACTTATACTGTTCTTGAAGATGACTGGAATTCACTTCCAGTATCATGTTAGATAGCTCACAATTACCTATACCTTGTACTCCTGTAGATCTAATCCTCATGACCATGAAACACACATGTATAATACACAAATATAAACACTTTCATAATAAGTTAACAGATGATGATGATAATAATAGATAGTTGTAAAAATATAACTTACAATTTTTGATAATCTGCTTTGTCATTCATGTTATAAAGAGACAAAATATTTGCGAGATATATTTAACTTGATCCTAATATTTATGTAACATTTCAAAATGACTTGACCAGCTTAAGTGATCATAAAACAAATATCTATAGAATAACTGGGAGAAATTATAGTATTTGGAGTTCTAAGACATTTCACTGTCCAACATCTACAGATATAAACCTATAAAGATACTTCTTAATTTTTCATTAATTTATATGTGATATAGATACATCAGTCATCTGTATCATATATATCACCTATGTCATCTATAACAACCATCTATGAAGATAGTCCATTGAACAAACGGTGCTGAGGAAAGTGCATGTAGTTGAAGAACAATGAAAGTCTATTCATATCTCTTCCCCAATATGAAAATAAATTCTAACCAGACCAATTACTTTACTCAATTACTGAATTCTAGACCTCTTAGAGGAAAACATTGGGAAAATGTTTCAAGGTATTAAAATAATCAAGGGATTTCTGAAAATTATTTTAGAATTCTCATAATGAAACAAAACATTGAAAATGAGATTTTTGAAATTCAGTATCTGAGGAACAAAAGAAAACCTAATCAAAAGAGAGTCCGTATAACAGCATATATCTGCTACATACATAATAAAAAGGGTACCAGTATCTAGAGTACATAGGCAGTTTAAAGAAATGCCAAGATACCAAGATACCCCACTGATAAATAATGAGCTAATGAAAAGAAGAAATACATCTCAATCAATGGAATTTTAAAGTTCAATAAACATAAAAAATAAAATCCTGAGACATCAATTCAGTGCAAATTATAACTACTTACATAAGAATATTTTTAGGAAACCCATGATAATGTTTAATGAATACATACAAATAAAATATAGGAAATGAATAATAATTAATATATAAAAATTTCTACAAGACTCTAGCCTTCAAAATAATTTTAAGTGGTGTGACAGATGTAACCAATGAAATAGAATACAGAAATCCAAAGTATGCTCTAACACACATAGCAAAATTATTTTCTACATAGGCATCAACATGGTTCTCTGGGAAATAGAGAGCTTTTTAAAAAAATAGGGCAGGGAAAATTGGATAATCACAGGCAAAAGAAACTCTTGAATGATATTAAAAAAAAAATCAACAAACTAGTTCAAAACCAAAATATAAGATCTTGGTAAGATTATAAAAGTCTTTCACAGAGGCGGGGAGGGGGAGGGGACACGGGGTTTCCAAAGAAAAGGGGAATCATCGGAAATGTAAATAAAGTATCAAAAATAAAAAATAAATAAATAAATAAATAGAAAAAATAAATAAATAAAATAAAATGGGAAAACATCTTTACAACATTGGATTTGGTAGATATTTATTGGATATCACATGAAATAGAAGGGAAAATGAATTTCAATAATGAAAATGTAAAATGTTGTGCATTGAAGTACTTTATAAGTAAATATCAGCTCTTTGAAAGAGAGAGAAAATTTGCATCCAATACCTGATGACATGAATATTCACAATATATCAAGAAATTCTCTACCTCAAATGAGTAAAATGTAAAAGCAAGTTGTCATAAACAACGACAAAGGAATAAGTTGTGGTGATATACACCTGTGATTCTAGCACATGGGAAGCTGAGGTAGGCCAATTGTGTGTTTCAGATTAACCTTATCTACATTGTGAGTTGTAGACAATTCTGAAGGACACAGTAAATTTCTGTTTACAATATTTTCCACATACACAATAAAAATTGTGCATATCACCAGACTAAATATTTCTCTAATATCTTATATAAACATCTAATAGTAGATGAAGAAATGCTCATTATAAAAATGAGGAACCATAATCTCAATGGTATGCCACTGCACACCCAACTGAACAGTAATTATAAAAACAAAAAGAAGAAAAAAAGTTGCCTGCATGAAAAGCCCATGGAGAACTGAGGAAGAAGATGGAAACAGATAATTAAGAGCCAGGTGATCAGAGAATTTGCTGTAAGATTACATCTTATAGCAGCATAAGAAGCTACACCCATTAAGTTTCATTAACATGACTTCCTTATTATGAGCTGAATATGAACAAAAATAAATATAGTAAAATATGTGGGGAAAGCCCATGATATCTCAAGTCACAAATTTTTCAGGATACTATGAAACTGATCTGTAGAAGAAAAGTCCTTCCTTTGTAAAGAGCAAACCAACTGCTTACCCAATACCAAATGGTCAGATCTAAAATCATACATAAAAGTAACATTTTATACAATGATCAGTTTCTATATAAGAATATATTTATATAAGTATATATATATATATACACTATATATTCATTATATATAATATATAGAGATGTACACAATAATAATTAATGAAAAAGGAAGTCACCAATTTGAAATAGAATATAGAATATATGAAATAGAACAGAATATATGAAATAGAACATAGAATATATGAAATGGTTTTGAGGGAGGAAAAGAAAGAGAAATTGTATAATTATATTACAATTTTAAAAAAATCATAATTATTAATGAGGATGTATGAAGATTTGAGCCCTTATACATAAGTGTTAGAAGTGTAAAACAATGCACTGAAAGAAAAAAGGCAGTCCTCCAATATGTACATGGACAAATACAATGTGATAAGTAAGACCCCACTTCTGTATACATACACCAAAGAAAACTACTATCTTAAAAGCATCTCTGGTTAATAAAGTTCAAAAAGCATTACATAAAACACGTGAAAAAACATGAAAAAAAACCCATTTGTTTAGCAGAGGATAAATGTGTAAATATAGTGTTCTATATACTGGCTATGAAATATTAGTCAACTTAAAAATGAAATTCTGGCATTTGCTACATGTATGAATCCTGAAGTTGCTATATTAAATGAAATAGTTCAAAATTAAAAAAGAAAAAAAAAGTTGAGCAATTCTATTTGTGAGAAAACTAGATGTAGGTTAATTAGAGAAAATGAAAGCATAAATATGGGTATGTATGATATGGCAGAGAGAAAGGGGGAGCTTTTGTCATTAGTACTTAAATTTTGGACTTATTCAGTGTGACTATGCTCTAGGCTGGAAACATGATCAAATAATAAACTTTATGTACCATACATTTACTAAAATTTTAAACATGAACAAACATAATCATCACTCATTTCTATATGCTCCTTTGCCTGGGAAAATTCCAACTTAAACTAAATCTAAACTGTGTTATTCCTTATACATTTCCCCCTAAAATTTTGTGACATATCTTTTCACTTACTATTATTTATCCAAACTTATCTACAGCCACGGTAATAACTGTTCATCTCAGAGTTTGTCTAGTTATAAAACCACACAGAAAATGAGGTTGTTTTTTCTCCAAAGCTGAGGAGACAAGGTAACATTGGAGCTCTGTCAGGAGACTTCTCCTACTCTGATGTAACCGACTGAATGCTGAAGAAATGCTCATTTTTCCTGTGGTGATAGATAGTCTAGTTTTTCACCTAAATTTGTAGAATTTTCCAGAAACAGATGAGAGTAAAATTGATGATTTTTGAAAGTCAATATGAATCTCTTTAATATGTATATTTTAATGTGGCTCTCCATTTTACTTTTAAACATGTAAATTCATTTTTTTAAATTCTTTTTTTTTTTTTAGTTTTACTTTTTTTACTTATTTACATTACATCCTGCTCACTGTTCCACTCCTGGGCACCCCCTCTCTTAATCATTACCCCATATACCCTCTTCCCTTTCTCTTCTCAGCAGGTCTCACACTCTTACCACTCACTCCTCACGCCCCTCTCAATATCCCTACACCCTGGCACTTCAAATGTCTGTGAGACTTGGTGCAAACTCTCCCACTGAGGCCAGATAATGCAGCCCAGCTAGAAGAAGATATCACAGAGACAAGGAACATTTTTTTTTGGAATAGCCCCTGTTCCAGTTTTGGACCCACATGAAAACCAAGCTACACATCTGTTACATATGTTCAGGGAGACATAGGTTCAGCACTGTGTGGTTTTTGGTTGGTGGTTCAGACTCTTAGATCCCTAGGGGTCCAGGATTGTTTACTCTGTTGGTGTTTTGTAGAGTTTCTACACTCTTTGGGGCCAACAATCCTTCCTCCTATTCTTCCGAAAGAATCCCAATCTCCATCTACTGTTTAGCTGTGGGTGTTTGTATCTGTCTGAGTCAGCTGCTGGGTGTAGTTCTCAGAGGACAACATGCTCCTGTCTGCAAGCTTAACAGAGTATCGTTAATAGTGTTAGGCACTGGCACTTGCCCATGAGATGGGTCTCATTTGGGCTGGTTATTGGTTGGCCATTTGCTCAGTCTCTGCTGCATCCCCTGTACCTGTATTTCTTGTAGACAGGATACATTTTGGGTTGAATATTTTATGGATGGGTTGTTGTCTCTATCACTCCATTGGGGTTCCTACCTGGCAACAGGAGGTGGCCTTTTCAGATTCCATAATCCCAATGTTGTGAGTTACAAATAAGACTAACCTCATTGATTCTTGGGTGCTTCCCTTATCCCAGGTCTCTATCTCCTCCTGGAAATAACCCCTACCTCCTCATTCCTATCAATTGCAGATTTCCATTCATTTTCAGTGGCCATCTAGCCATCTCTCCTGTCCTACCCCACACCTGATCCTGAACCCCCATCTCTCTCCCCCTCTATCCTCCTCCCAATCCTCTCCATCTGCCTCTTATAACTGTTTTATTCCCCCTTCTAACTTTGATTCATGCTTCCTTGCTTGGACCTTCCTTCTTGGTTATCTTCTTTGGGTCTATGGAGGGTAGCATGTTACCTATATTTTATGGCTAATATCCACTTATAAGTGAGTATATACCATGGATGTGTTTTTGGATTGGGTTATCATACTCAAGATATTTTCAAGTTCCATCCATTTGCCTAGAAAATTCATGATGGCCTTGTTTTTAATAGCAGAAAAATACTTCATTATGTGTATATAAACCACATTTTCTTTATCCATTTCACAGTTAAGGTATATCTAGGTTGTTTCCAGTTTCTGACTATTACAAATAAATCTGTTATGAGCATTGATGAACAAGTGTCTTTGTAGGATGTTGGGGCATCTTTTGGATTGTGGTAAAGTGTTGGACTGCGTGCTGGGAGCCTTCCTCAGGGATCTCTGGCCTGACCATATGTGAGGGTTCAGGCAAAGGGGAGAGCATGAGCAGGGATGGAGTCTCCACCACCTCGGTCTCCACAGTTACCGCCTCAGTTGCACCCAGATGCTACACCCACTGCCCTGCACTGAGTCAGATCCAGGCTGAGCCCACGAGAGGCCGACTAGCCGGCAAAGAGTGTGGGAAGCTTCTGGTGGCAGTTCGGGAGAGCAAACCTCTTATGATAGAAGTTCTTGGATGACAGAGTAGTTCTCACACCTTTATTCCTTCTGGATAGGGATCTCTCCTATATAGGTTGGGGCAGTCTAATACACGGTTTGGGATGGATCGGGAGTTCGACAACAGATACTTCCCATTGGGTTGGTCTGAGGGCTTAGGGGCATTTTATTTGCATGTGGCATGGCTTGGCGATGCTCCTACATGACAAATCTCACATGACAGACCTCTCTGCAGGAATTGTGGAAGGTGTAGCAGTTTTTACAAGAGTCTTCCATGAGGGTTGGCAAAAACATTTTCTGGTTCCTTGTGGATTGTTCCACTGGGTCTCCCAGAGTTTTCAGCCTGTGCTCAACTGGGTGCCAGACTGCCTGCCACAGACCACTGCCCCACAGTAAAGTTGCATCTTGAGGTAGAACTATTCCCAGTTTCCAGAGAAACAGTCAATTTGATTTCCAAAATTGTTGTTCTAGTTTTCACTTCCCCTAGCAATGAAGAAATGTTCTCCTTTCTCAGCATCCTTGCCAGCATATAGAGTTTAGATCTTGCCATTCTGGTGGGTGTGAAATGGATCCTTGGAGTTGTTTTGATTTGCATTTCCCTGATGAATAAGGACTTTGAACATTCCTTTAAGTGCTTTTCAGTCATTCAAGATTCTTCTGTTGAGGATTCTCTGTTTAGCTCTCTACCCCATTTCTAATTTGGTTATTTGGGTTATTGGTGTCTACCTTTTTCAGTTCATTGTAAATTTTGTATATTAGCCCTCTGTCAGATGTAGGGTTAGTGAAGATCCTTTCCTAATCTGTAGGCTGTCCACTTGTCCTATTGAGGGTGGCCATTGGCTTACAGGAGCTTCTCCACTTGAGCATTTATCAATTGTGAATCTTAGAGTTTGAGCCATTGGTGTTCTGTTCAGGAAATTATCTCGTATACCAATGTGTTTAAGGCTATTTCCCACTTTCTCTTCTGTGGGATTTAGTGTATCCAGTTTTATGTTAAAGTCCTTGATCAACTTAATCTACTTGGATTTGTGTTTTGTGCAGGGTGATAAATATGGATCTATTTTCATTCTTCTATATGTAGAAATCCAGTTAGACCAAGTATCATTTGTTGAAAATGCTTTCATTTTATGATTGTATGGTTTTGGCTTCTTTATCAAAAATTTAGTGTCCATGGGTAAAAAATGATATTTTTTTTACCTGTTTATTTTTGAGATTTTAATTTATTTTCTCCTTCCCTTTCTCCTATCAAACACTTCCATAAAGCCTACCTGCTTTTTCATGATTCAGGGCATCATCTTTTTAGTTAATTGATTTGCACCCACACACACTCTCACATCCTCACATCCACACACTTACACACACACACACACACACACACACACACACACACACACACACACACACATATATATATATATATATTTTGAATTGCTGTTCATTACCAGGGGAAGTCAGAACTGGAACTCAAGCAGGTCAGGAATCAGGAGCTGTTGCAGAGGCCATGGAAGAATGTTCCTTACTGGCTTGCTTGCTTCTCCTGGCTTGCTCAGCCTGCTTTCTTATAGAACCCAAGACTACCAGCCCACAGATGGTACCACCCACAAGGGGCCCTTCCCCCTTAATCACTAATTTAGAAAATGCCTTGCAGCTGGATCTCATGGAGGCATTTTCTCAACTGAAACTCCTTTCTCTCTGATAACTCCAGCTTGTGTCAAGTTGACACACAAAACTAGCCACTACAATTGACCCCCTGTCAACTTGACACACAAACACATCACCATTAAGCCTAGACCCTTACTTTCTTATTCATCCCCAAGATCTAAATAACTCTAAAAGTCCCACAGTCTTTGAAAATTCTTACATATAAACATTTCAGTCCCTTTTACACATCCAATCTCTTAAAATTCAAAGTCTTTTAAAATTCAAGATCTCTTAAGTGTGGGATCCACTAAAATACCTTCTTCCTTCAGGAGGGAAAATACATTAGGGCACAGTCACAATCAAAAGCAAAATCAAACTCCAACTGTCCAATATCTGGGATCCACTCACAATTTTCTGGATTCCACCCCGGGCTTAAATCACTTCTCCAGCTCTGCCCTTTGTAGCACACACCTGGTCTTCTAGGCTCCAGATGCCTGTACTCCACTGCTGCTGCTGTTTTTGGTGGTCATCTCATTGTACTAGTATCTCCAAAACACTGCTGTCTTTCGCTGCAACTAGGTTTACCAACAGCCTCTCATAGGCTCTCTTCATGGTGCCAAGCCTCACCTGCTTTGCATGACCCCTTCAGTACTGGGCTGTCAATTGCAACTGAGGCTGCACCTTCACCAGTGGCCTTCTCAGGCCTCTCGCAATGCCCAGGTCTTAGCTGCTCTTCACAACTCTTTCATGCCTTCAAAATCAGTATCACCTGGGTGACTCTTACACATTACCAAGTCCAGCCACAGCACAAGTTACAACCCTGGCTATCTCTGTAACACAGTCTCTTTGTGCGCTCAGAAAACACTTCCCAGAAGATGTCACCTCAGTGATGCTGGTCTCTTCTTAATCAACACCAATTTCTTAGCTCCAGCAAACCAGCATCAATTGTACCAGCAATACAATGGTTTTGCTTTAGTAGTTCTGGTATATTGTTAATCACAGCTGATCCTTCAGCTCCAGCTAACCAAAATCACAGAATCTTAAATCAAACTAGAAATGGTCCTGATAAGAATCTATAATCTTCCCTCTGAAATTTCACAAGCCAGGCCTCCATCTTCTGCACTGTTCTCAACATTATCCGAGCTCCTACAAAACATCCCACAGAGCTCTTAACGTCAAAGGGATCTTCTAGCCCAAAGTTCCAAAGTCCTTCCACCGTCCTCCCCAAAACATGGTAAGGTTGTCACAAGAATACCCCACTTTGTCTTTGTCAGGGTTTCTATTCCTGCACAAACATCATGACCATGAAGCAAATTGGGAAGGAAAAGGTTTAATTAGCTTACACTTCCACGTTGCTATTCATCACTAACGGAAGTCAGGACTGAAACTCAAGCAGGTCAGGGATCAGAAGCTGATGCAGAGACCATGGAGGGATGTTCCTTACTGGTTTGCTTGCTTCTCCTGGCTTGCTCAGCCTGCTTTTTTATAGAACCTAAGACTACCAGCCCACAGATGGTACCACCCATAAGGGGCCCTACTCCCTTGATCACTAATTGAGAAAATGCCTTGCAGCTGGATCTCATTGGGACATTTTCTCAACTGAAACTCCTTTCTCTCTGATAACTCCAGGTTGTGTCAAGTTGACACACAAAACTAGCCTCTGTGTGTGTGTGTGTGTGTGTGTGTGTATGAAAATCCTTTTATCTTTTTCAGTCTTTATGTTACGTGTATATATTTGAGTTGCTTTTGAGATTATAATTATAACCCTTCTCCCATTCCTTTGTATCCCCTAAACTTGCTCGTGTAAGAACATTTCAATTCATGCCTTTTTTTCTTTGAATTCTTTTACACACAAAGAAAACACAAACACACACACACACAAATATATTCTGAAATGTAGAAAAAACTGCTCCTTCTTATGATGTTATTCATATGTATATAATGTTTGATATGGCAGTTTGATTTTGAATAACCAATTGCTCTTGTTAAACTTGGGCAAACCATACCAAACCAAACCACAAAATGGACAACTTGAGAAGCTGTTTTCTCTGTGTTTCTGAAGAATTAATTTACTGTCAATTTTTTATTTATTTTTATCTCATACAGTCCATCCTGACCACAGCCTCCCCTCCTTCCATTCCTCCATGTCTAACCCTGCCTTGCCTCTGCCCTAGATCCACTGGTCCTACATTTATCTTCCAAGAGAGAACAAATCTCCCAGTAAAATCAACTGAACATGACATAACAAGATGCAATAAGATTGGACACACACCCTCATATCACACTGGATGAAGCAAAACAGTAGGAGTAAAATGATGCAACATGTAAGCAGAAGACTCAGACACCCCATTTACAGTGTTAAAAGTCCCACAAAATCTCCAAGATAAACAACCACAGGATATATGCAGAGGACCTAGTACAGAAGCATGCAGGATCCCTGATTGCTGCTCCAGTCTCTGTGAGTCTCTAGGAGTCCTGTTTAGTTGATTATGTGGACTGTATTCTTGTGTCCTTGAACCATAAAAACCTTCCTCCCAGATCTTCTACAGGGTCCCCAAACTCAGCCTAACATTTGACCATGTGTCTACACATCTGTTCCCATGAGCTAAAAGTGGAAGCCCCTCTTATGACAAGAAGACTAGGCAGTAAGGTATGAGTATAGCAGAATATCATTATATTTCTTTTGCTTTTTCTTTTCTTCCTTCCTTCCTTCCTTCCTTCCTTCCTTCCTTCCTTCCTTCCTTCCTTCCTTCCTTCTTTCCTTTCTCTCTTTCATTTTTCTTTTTATTAGTTGTATTTTTTTCTACCCTAGGTCTTTGCATCATCCTCTTACAGTTTCCAGCTATCTATGCATTGTTGGTTATGGGCTCTCTCTCTCTTGTGTTCTCAAGTTACAAGTTACATCAGTTGTTGTTTGGTCACTCCCACAGGCTCTGAGCCACCATTGACCCAGCACATGTTGCATACAGGACAAGTGTGGGTGAAGGTTTTGTAGCTGGATTGGTGTCCCAGTCCCAACACTGGAAGCCTTTCCTGGTTACAAAGGATGACTACTTCAGGCACTGTATCTTCTTTTAATAGGAGTTCTTGGCAGGATCAGCCTCAGATTCCAGGAAGTTTCCACTGCACTAGGTTTCCACACTGACCCTAAATGCCCACTGCTATTCTACTAGTTTCTCCTTGTACTCTCAACCCAAATCTGGATTCCTCCTATTACCATACCCATGTGCTCCCAGTCTATCCACATAATCTGTTCTATTTGTTTTTCACATGGAGATACCTGCGTCCTCCATAGGGCCCTACTTATTGCATAATCTCTCTGGGTCTGTTGATTGTAACATGATTATCCTTTACTTTACAGCAAATATCTATTGATAAGGGAGCATATACCATGTTTATCTTCCTGGGTCTGAGTTACCTTACTTAGAATGATTTTTTTCTAATGTCATCCATTTTCCTGCAAATTTCATGATGTTGTTTTTTTTTTTTTTCCCAAGTGCTGAATAATACTCCATTGTGTAAATGAACCACATTTTCTTTCTTTCTTTCTTTTTTTTTATTTTTTATTTTTTTGGTTTTCCGAGACAGAGTTTCTCTGTGTAGCTCAGGCTGTCCTGGAACTCACTCTGTAGACCAGGCTGGCCTCGAACTTAGAAACCCGCCTGTCTCTGCCTCCCAAATGCTGGGATTGAAGGCATGCACCACCACTGCCCGGCTCGAACCACATTTTCTTTATCACTCTTCAATTTATCTTCTTTAATCATTATTCATTTGAAGGACATATAAGTTGTTTCCAGATTTTATCTATTTTGAACAGAGCCACTGTGCACATAACTGAGCATTTATTCTTATGGTAGGATGGGAGATCTTTTGGTACCAAAGTGTGGTATAGCTGGGTCTTGAAGTCATATTCTTTTCCCTATTCAACTCTTCCCAGATTCCAACCCATTAACTCATCTTCATATTTTTTCTTTCTTAAAAAAAAATCAAAACTGTTCAAAAAGAAAACACACACACACACACACACACACACACACACACACACACACACACCAAACAAGCAGATGTTGGCCAACTATTCCTGAGCATGTAGCATGCTCTGAAGTGTACGTGATATACCCAGTATCACTCCATTGTTATTTCTCCACATAAGCCACAGCTGTGACAGTGTTCTTTTGATTCTACTCCAGGTTGTTTTGATCTAACAAAAATGTACATCATTTCCCCATCACAAAACACAATCTAAATCCAAGATGAGCACATCTACTCTTCTCTATTTCACTTCTGTATCCTCTCCTTGAATACATGCCAGGTCTTGGTGGACTTAAGGCCTCTGGAACCATCAAAATTATTTTTCTCTAGAGTACTGTGTTTACCATGACATATTTTGAATGACCTTTCCCTTGATATTTCATAAGTGTTTTTTCTTTCACTTTCTTTAATTGTTTAATATAACTTTACCTTAGGGAGATTTTATATTTAGTGTAAAAGAAGAGCTTTATGATTTTCTTTACACTTACACAACTTTTTTCTTTTTATTATTTTAGCACTATTAAGGGCTGTTGTAGAGCAGTCTCAACACTATCAATTCTTTCCATTGCTTGTTTTCCTTATTAGGGTAATTCCACATGGATATTGACTATGTTCACTGTGGTATTTCAGCACCCATGAGAAAGCATGCTTGTTGGCTCTTGATAAATAGATTTGAAGGTTGGAGTTACTTTATGGCATCTTACTAAAAGCTTAGGACATAGCCCACCACAACTTGAGGGGGATCTTGTGATTTCAGGGCCATCCTGGTCTGTAGTTCGAATTCCAGGACCTTTTCTCAAGCAACACTGAACAACAAAAACAAAATATTAGTTACAATGCCATGCCTAGTCTCACATTATTTTAATTTATGAACTTAGGAAGGTGAGGTAAGTGTAATACCAGAGTATTGTCCTGTTCAAATGCAGTGTAAAAAGTAGAGTGTGTTCCAGATCACCAAGGCTATGGTAAAACACTGCCTCAAAAACATAGACAAGAATTACTTAAGAAGCTAGATTCTCATATTCCCATGGTGTGTGATTCTGTATGTTTGAACATCTTTCACAATGGGAAAAATATATTTTTGTTGACACAATATGCACTCTAGTTTAGCAAATTCATTACACACAAATCATTTGTCTTATAGACATGTAATATAATGTCATAAACTACTTGATAGATTTAAATGTGTTTGGACATATAGGATATAGACACACTTAACATTCTACAAGCCCCCCTCAAATGTTGAAGTAGTAAGTTCATATTTGATTTTCTTTGCACAAATATTTTAATCAAATTAAACAGTTATTTTACATGTGCCTATCCTTGGTGGAAATAATATAGGCAGTAGTAAATACATAGTATTTATTTACAAAAACCAAAATTTCCAATTTTCTTTCTGTAACAAGATAAAGATGGAATTCATTGTGATGGGTTTAGGGAGTTTTGATAGAAAATTTTTGTGCTGTCATTCTGAAAGTCTAAATAATTTTAATGGTTAAAACCATTTTACATAATAAAAAGCTGTGTCATGAAAATGAATGACTAAATGATATCTGCAAACAGTAATGTATAATGAAATAGAGTACAAAGATCGTTGAAAAATTGGTGTCTCATTATGGGAATTAAACTGCTGAATTTAGCTTTTCATTTAAGTTTCAGTAAAACCACATTTACCAACTATTAATGTAGGATTGATAAATGAATGTGCTCCTTCATGTCACTCTTTCTAATGACACAGTGACAGGGGTACTACATATGTGTGAAGATGCCAGTGATTACTTATGCAATTAACTAAGGTAAGTCTCAATAACAGAGATTACCTTCAAGCTTTCTAGCAAGAGGCATAAGAACTAGTTACATTAAAAGCTGTTATTTGGAACTTGGTGCTGAATGAGCAAAAGGAGTGACCTCATTTAGGGCTACTTAGTTTTTAGCAATCCCAAGGCTAGAATCATACTTCCCTCAGCCAGCCTTTAATAACTAGATTAAAATGCTTATTTAATTATGAACAGGAACACAGACAAGACTGGGTCAGAGCCATTGCTTGAAGCATGGGCTGCTGCTCTCAGTGGGATCTCTATCATCTTAACTAAACTTTAGTAGTGCAAAAAGGAACTCCTATTTTCAACACAGAAAGAAAAGATAATTTATACCAAGCTTTGTTTCTCCCACTCTGCTCAAAGCTATAATCTTCAAAAGCTTTGTTGATCTTTACTCTTTGTGTTAATTATTCTTGTACATGTACATATTTGGATGTAAGTAATTGGGTACATGTGTGTGGGTGCCTGATAGATGTGCATGTGGAGGCCAAAGGCCAACATTAGCTGCTTTTCTCTACAATCATCCACCACATTCTTTGGGATATTGTATCTCATTAAACATGGTGATCTCTAAAATAGCTAGATTGGACTGGCAACAAGCACTAAGGATCTGTCTATTTATACCTCCCAATGCTAGGAAAACAGACACCTGCTACCACACTTACCATTTATTATTTAATAATTTATCATAATGCTTTTTAAATAAAATATAATTGTATAATTTTCCCTTTCCCTTTCCTCCCTTCAACCACTCTCATGAAAACTCCTTGCTCTCTCAAATTCATTGCCTCTTTTACTTTAAATGTTGATCATACTCACAAACACACACACTCACACATACACACACACATACACACACACATACACACACTATATATATCTAGATCTAGATCGATATCTAGATCTAGATATATACATTCCTACACATATATAATCCTAAGTATATATAAATACATATTTGTACATATATGTATTTCTAATATGTGTAAATATACATATATTTCAAACATATAAATATATTTATATATTATATATAAATGTAGTCTGTACATTACATAAAATGTTACGTGTGTGTGTGTGTGTGTGTGTGTGTGTATGAGTGTGTGTGTGTGTGTGTGTGTGTGTGTGTGTGTGTGTGTGTGTGTGTGTGTGTATTATTTCAGGGTTGACCACTTAGTACTAAGTAAGCAATTGGTGTTCCTCTTCACTGGGGAAGACTATTTTTCTCTCTATCTCAGCATTTCTTGTTTGCCTATATTTCCTTCTCTAGGATTGAAATCCTATAAAGTTTCCTTTCCCCCAGTTTGGTTGGTCTATTCCTGTTGTCATTGTTCAGTTAGTATTTAGGCAAATATAGTAATTAGACTTCATGGATGGAACTTTCTCTGACATTACTAGGAACCAAAATTGCAGAGTAGACTTTCTGCTTCTCTGGATCTCAAAATTTTTCCATCTCCTTCTGTAATATTGCTGAGTCTTTGGTGCAGGATTTGTGTTGTAGATTAATAAATTGGGACCTGGCATCACATGATCCTCTGCCCTCTGCATTTTGATGATTGGCTATGGATATCTATAGACATCTTAATTTGGTTCAAAGAGAAGTGCCTTGATGAGTGGTGAGAGCTGAGCTTGTCTTCAGGCATAAAGATCTAGATAGTATTTCAGTTTTGTAAATGTTAGCTGTTTCCACCATCTTTAACTTCCCTAGTCCCAGGTAGGTGGCTAGATTTCTTCTTCCAGGCATGACTATTTTTTCATTGAGTACATTTTCTCCTTCTTGTATCAATTCTTTGACAATTTAACACAAGTTATTTGAGCATACTAATCTTTTCCCTAGCCCCTCAAAGGTCTATCCTACATTCCCTACTCACCCCCTCCCTTTTCAAACCTATCAAGGAAAGTTGGTATTTTTCAAATAGCCTTAATTGTGTGGCCTTCACTGAAGCATTATCAATTCCGCAGAGCTAAAACCTTTAAGAAAATGGACGGGCCTCTCCCAAGAGCTGCCAATTACTAGTGTTGTTTTATCTGAAGTGAGATTTCATGTCAGTCTACTCTGTCCATCTCCAGTCATTTCTGACTTGGCATATTCAAGTCCTGTGCATCTCGCCTGAACTTTTCTAAATTAATTTTTCAACTGTCCCAGTATGTCTGGAAAATACTATTCACATATGGTTATTTACTAGCTTTGGCTTTTACAAGTTTTCAGTCCATAATTATTCAACAATCCCTGAGCCTTGGGATGAGGGAATGTGATAAAGATGTCCCATTAGGAACTGAGAATTGTGCAGTCTAATTATCTACACTTTGACCAGTTGTTGATCATGGTGTTAATGTTCATTGATTACAAATTCAAGTTTCTCTGAGGAGAGTTGAGAGATCCTTTAGTGTATGGAAATTCTGCTAAGTTGGTAAGTCACTAGGAATTGGTTTAACACTATTCCCATTTAAGAAAATTAGAGTAATATGTTCTCCTTTACATGTATGACCTTTCAGGCCACAGGTTCTTTGCCCTGATAACAGGGTCAAATATAGATTTTAACTTGTAGAAATGGTTTTAAATTCAATCATAAATTTGTTGTTTAGTCACATAATATTTGTGTCACTATTGCAGTCTTACCAGGCTCCTTGTTGTAGAGTGCAAGGTTTACAACTAGGAGACATTGTGAGAATGTTTTTGTTTGTTTTTTGTTTTTTGTTTTTCCCACCAGTAGCATGTATCCCCCCTTCCAGAAACATGAATTATAGCCACTAGTAAGGAAACACTTTGGTCCATACCACCTAGATTTCTTCAATTTACATGATTCAAGGATGTGATGTCTTCAGCAATGGAGTCTTAGGATCAAGTACTGAAAAGTAACCAAGGATACTGACAGTAGTCTGTAATGTTTGGAGTCTACAGAATCTAATTGGTCAATATTTCTAGAAGTAACCTATTTCTGACATTGGGCATCTTATATGTTAGTAAGGACATTTTTGGCACATTATAGAGAATTCCATTTGAACTTTTTGTGTATTTGTATCTATTTCTAGAAGTGTCTACAGTAGTAGATCTCCACATGACTTTCTCATTATATTTTCAGAGTTAGTTATCTCTTTCTATATTTCTTCCTTCTAGCCTGCCCTTTCAGGCCCCATCCTATTAAACATTTTCTCTTCCATTATTTCACTTTAACACTTTAGACCACCATGTTCTATTTCCCCTCTTTGGCTTTTTAATGTGGATTCTGGGGATCTAAATTCAGGTTCTCTTGTATTTGGGACAAGGACTTTATTAACTGAATGATGATCCCAGTCCTCATTATTCACAATTTAGAATCAAAAATACTGATTTCCCTGGACAATAAAATAGCCCAATTATTTACATTTTATCTGAGATTATTTGACTTCATTTTTTTGATGTCAACCACTTACACTACCGTGTCTTCCTAAAGCATTTATTCATTCAAATAAAACAGCTCCCATGCCTCTCTATGATTAAAAAGACCACATTTTAACAATTGATGTGATGTTCCCATGTTAAGACTGGGATAGCCATGTGAATGAAAATGCTGGCTGCTAGACTCAGTTAAAAGGTCCCTCTGAGCAGATGTGAAACTTAAAGAAAATTAAGGCAGGCTACTTGCTGTTGCTATGCACTGTGTTACTTCAGAGCAAAAGTATACCTCTTCTAATGAATGTCCTACAGTAATAATTATGGACAAATGGTTATTCTGTTACATTCATATTCTCAATAACTTACCTAAATTTATTTTTCATGTAAGTTTTAGTGTTGCTGGTATAAAAGATTCTAGCAAATATAGCTTCATTCTTACTTATTAAGCATGTAAAGGAAAACAATTTGCTGAAAAAAATTTCTACCAATTTGCACTTCTCATAAAATGTGAATTTTCAAACAGTCATATTTCAGCATCTTGGACTTCCTCACATTAAAGACAAAATGCCATGGCTTCGTGAAAGTTTATGTCAGCAGCTTCTACATATAATCAGACACGGATATGAGAAGACAAGTTAATTATATCAAAACAAAGCACTTTCCTCCTTTGCATTTTTAAATATTGTCACAATTTTGTTTACATATTGAATTTGATCTTCTAGAAACACAAAGGATATTTTTTCTAATATTTTTCTAATATATTATTCAAACAATATATTTGCAAACTTCTCATATGCATATTTTCATTGCTAATGATATTTTAAGTAACTCCCATCAAGAAAGACATATTATTTGAGCCATGATCTAGATAACTGGGAGACTGCTATTATTACCTCTCTACAATGTTGAAATAGTAAATGCTATCTATACCTTGGAGGCCAATAAAGAGAAAACACAAATCCAGTGCTTCTGGCATCTAATTCTACACATTTATAAATAACTATGGAATTGCCCATAGTGATGCATGTCTTTAATCTCAGCATTCATGAGGAAGAGGCAAGTGGATCACTGTGAGTTTGAGTGTAATCTACATAGAGAGCCCCAAGGCAGCTAGGTCTATATAGGGCTACCCTATCTCATAAATAAATAATTCAATGATGCATTTGCATTTCATAAACAATAATATCTAAAATAGCATAAACACTAGGATGTGAGTGAATTTTCCAGGTCAGGCAGGGCACATATTTCCAGACACGTGGTTCCTTTCCTTAAGTACCATTATGTTTATATGTGTCTCTTTCTTTCTGTTTCTCTGTCTCTGTCTCTCTCTTTCTCTGCCTCTCTCTCTCCACTCTACCCCCAACACACACTCACACCCACACACCTCAGAAACCTAAAACTGATAAGAAAGAAAAAACATAAAAACATAAAGAAATGACAAATTAGTATTTTGCCTACCTATTCTCTATCTTATGATAGACCACTTTGCCCTTTGAAAAATAACTTATTAGTTTGTCTTTGTTAGAGTTTCCATTACTGTGAAGAGACATCATGACCAACGCAACTTTTATGAAAGACTACATTTAATTAAGGCTGGCTCCTTTGTCGAAAATCAAGTGGCCATATGTGTGTGGGTTCATTTCTGGGTCCTCAATTCTATTCCATTGATCTACCTGCCTGTCACTGTACCAATATCATGCAGTTTTTATCACTACTGCTCTGTAGTACAGCTTGAGATCAGGGATGATGATTTCCCCAGAAGTTCTTTTGTTGTTAAGAATAGCTTTTGCTATCCTGGGTTTTTTGTTGTTCCAAATGAATTTGCGAATTGCTCTTTCTAAGTCTATGAAGAATTGAGTTGGAATTTTAATGGGGATTGCGTTGAATTTGTAGATTGCTTTTGGCAGGATGGCCATTTTTACAATATTAAACCTGCCAATCCATGAGCATAGCAGATCTTTCTACCTTCTGAGGTCTTCTTCGATTTCTTTCTTCAGAGACTTGAAGTTCTAGTCGTACAGATCTTTC